>CAJHQP010001123.1:0-130239 GCA_905132765.1 Moricandia arvensis
TACTCTCATGAGAGGAAGGAGGAGCATAGGCCATGCTTAAGTTTAAAAATAAATCTGCAGCTAAAAAGCAAGATAATGAAATATATTAACTTTCAAAATCAATTTTTCTACAACTTTTATTTGATGTTTTTAAAAAAAAAATCTACCGCAAAGAAAAAAAACTAAAACAAGAAACTCACACCCTATTTTCTAAAGTTAAAAAAAAAAAAAATCTACATCGTAAACAGCTAATGATTCACTAATAGTGGAGATTGATTTGTCTGACATCTCTAAAAACAGGCTTCCTCATGAAGGTTTACTAAGTACTAGCTAGTTACCCGCGCTACACCGGGGGTCTCCATTTCAGCATAATTTTTCATTTTATTGTCTCTTTAATTTAGGTAGAGATGATTTATACTGGAACATTTTGAAAAATTGTTACTTTTACTATCATCACCAATTGTAGTTGCTCGAAAAAGTGGAGGCTGATTCGTTGTATGTTTAACTTTCTTTGATAAAAGAGGTTGAGAGAGTGTTTCCAGAGAAAAGAAACAAGAGCATAATCCATAAAACCATGCATCTTTAGAAAGAAAAAAAACGTATTTATAAGCATACTTAAACGTTTTATCATTTCATTTTTTTCTCTAAAATTTACGTTTTATCATTTCATAAACAAGAAAAAGCTAAATAGAAAATATAATCATAGGGATGTTGACACAAAAGTATACATAATCATAATTACATGAATATATTCACGCTGGCTCTGAAACAATCTTCAACTTCAGTTACAAAAAAAAGAAAAGAAAATGATCCTCAACTATGCTTTTCTTATTCTTTCGTCTCGTCCATATTTTTCTTGTTATTCTGACCAACTATTCTTGAACATCATCAATTTATCTCGATCATTAATAAATACAATATTACTGGTCTGAAACAGTGCATTGGCCATCATCAATAAATACAAGATGATTTCACCATTTACAAACAAGAATATTTTTCAGTTCAAAAAACCTTGAGTCTAATAAACAGGAAACACAATACACATTTGGTTATATATTCAAGTATCAGAGATAGTATATTCTAAGAGTTTGTAGGAATTAAGTTACAAAAAAAAAGAGTTTGTAGAGATTTGCCAATTTTGAAGTAACTGTTAATATAACTGGTTGTTCCTAATTAATTTATGTATAATTCTTATGAACATCTTTGTCATACTTCAGAGATGAGATTCGTCAATTGGAATATACAATTTTCACATTATTTTTAATAGGGAAATACTCTGATAAATTTTTTTAACCTTCTCCTTAAATTTTTGTTTCTTCTCTCTAAGTTCAAGAAACATGTAATGTAAATGATTTTATTAAGTAAATAGGCATACTTCGATAAATTTTTGTTTATTTTTCTTGATAAAGTAGCTAGTTGTTCCTAATTTAATTCATATATAATTCTTATAGACATCTTTGTTATAATACAGATGAGACTCTGTCAACTGGAATATACAGTTCTCTCACATTATTTTTTAACAAGTATTCCCTCCGTTTCATTTTAGTTGTCGTTTTAGGTTTTTGCACACAAATTAAGAAAATATTTAATTTTACATATTTTCAAAATAAAAACACCATTACCTATACACCTAACCACATTTCAACCAATAGAAAAATACAATGATATATAAAATCATTAAATTTTGCATTGAAATTATAAAACGACACTTATTTTGAGACGAAAAATTTACTTTACAACGACAAGTAATTTGAAACAGAAGTAATAATAAATATGTATATTTTGATAATGACTTAGACTGGAATCAATACATTTGTATAAAAGATCCCTTTGTATAATGGCCGTAAGCTTTTGTGTCGAGCTTGAAAGTTTCCATGAGATTTTGGGTAAACGTATTTTATAAGTTTTTACAATGAAGTTGGAACGATTGAATAGTGAAGACTTTTATGTATTTTAGTTAGTATATGTTGCACTGATGTCAATTTGTTTTATTTCTATTGGCAACTCACTTCTTTTATTTATTGAAGTGTTGTCTTCTAGAAGCTCGAAATGTTGAGTTGTCATCTCTTGGAGATGCACTTGGTTATTATTGTGTTGATTTAATGTCTAAAATACACATGCTAAAATATAAAGAAATTGATAGATGAAACTTATAAAATACAAATAAATTGATAGATGAAACTTGGTTATACAATGGTAGAATATAACTCTGATAAAATAATCTTAATAACTGTATTAGAAATATTATTTAGCCATAAGGAACCTTCGGCTGAACAAAAAAAAAGAGTAATCATGGAAATAACGAATCACACTAATATATAACTAAGCACTTCAAAATAAAAACAAATGTCGCCGACGAACCCTAGTTAGTAATACACATGAATCTACATAAATTATTACAAGGTTTGTGCCTAACACGTTATTGCAACTCTTAAGCTATTTTAAATACTACGGTTTTCACTAAAATATGGATTTGGTGTTCTGTGAACCTTTGTACAATATTCGAGTTTTCTAAAAAAACATTTTAGTAAAAAAAAATATTCAAGTTTTTCCTTTTTGTTTTATTTCTGAAAATGATGAATCCATAAAACAAAAGGGCAACCAACTTGATAGTAACTCGCCAGAGCAGCCAAAAGGTCAACTATGACATTGTTTTTGTTATAAACTAAAGTCTACATAGTAATAAATGAACTAAGTCAACTAAAGGTGCAACACCAATAATTCTGCTGAGAGAGACAACTTTCTGGTCATCATCAAACTCACCATTTCTTGAAACACACAAAAGAGATTCAACAGAATCTAAAAACAACAAGAACTCATCCCATTTCTCATGTACAAATAATAAAAACCCAACAAAAAATAAACAGACAAGTCTCCAATGAGATCGGTGTTTTTGTTCTTGTTCTTTTGTCTCTACCTTCTCTTTGTCTCGGTCTCATGTGCCTCTTTCACAGAGTTTGTCTATCCAAACTTCACAGCTTCAAACGTCAGATTCATGGATAGCTCCAAAGGAGCTTTCCTCTTCTCCCGCAATTCCACCTTCAAAGCCGGTTTATTCCGTACCGGAGACAGTCCCTCTACCAATTTCTACTTCTCGATCATCCACGTCGAATCCGATACCACAATCTGGTCATCAAACCGTGACTCTCCCGTTTCAAGTTCAGGGAAAATGAATCTTTCCCCTCAAGGAATCACCGTGGTTGAAGACGGTATAGGCCAAACACCGGTTTGGTCAACGCCGGTTTTAGCCTCTCCGGTTTACTCCCTTCGGTTAATGGACTCGGGAAACCTCCTTTTGCTCGATCGTTCCAACGCTTCTCTTTGGGAAAGCTTTGACTTTCCGACAGACACGATCGTTCTCGGACAAAGACTCCCGCTAGGGAAGTTCTTGTCCGGATCCGTGTCACGGACCAATCTCTCCGTGGGAGATTATAAGTTCGTTGTTGTTGTAACTGGTGGGTTTATGAAGTGGAGAGGACAGAACTATTGGAAGCTAAGGATGCATACACTAACTAACGTGGATTCGAATTCTCCGGTTGAGTATTTAACGGTCAATACTTCTGGATTGATTCTAATGGGAAGGAACGGGACCACGGTGGTGATCAGCGTGCCGTTACCAGAGTCCTCTGATTTTCGAGTTGCGAAGATGGATCCGTCTGGTAAACTCATCGTTAGTAGATTCTCTGGTAATAACATGGTCACGGAGCTCTCTGGTCCTATGGATTCATGTCAAGTTCCGTACGTGTGCGGCAAGCTCGGGCTTTGCCATGTTGATAACGATTCCGAAAACAAGAGCGGTTGTTCTTGTGTGGATGGGATGCGGTTAGATGCGGAGAAGACGTGTGTTCCGGTTAACCAAACATTGAGTTTACCTGATTCTTGTGACGGAAGTAGTAATGTTTCGTATTTCGAACTCGGTCATGGTTTGTCTTACTTCTCAACTAGATTCACAAATCCTGTGGACCAAGGTATGGAGTTATCAGAATGTCATGATCTCTGCAGTAAGAATTGCTCATGTTTGGGTGTTTTCTATGAGAACACCGCTCGGTCTTGTTATTTGGTAAATGATTCGTTTGGGTCACTGTCTCTAGTAAAGAATCCAAAAGATCTTGTCGGATACGTCAAGTTGTCTGTTAAGAAAACGAATGTTCAGCCTCCTCCTCGAGAGAAAAAAAGTTTTCCTTTGATCGCACTTGTGCTCTTACCTTGCTCTGCCTTCTTCCTAGTGGGCGCATTGGGGTTTCTCTGGTGGAGAAAATGCGCAGTGATGAGATACAGAAACATACGTGAGAAGCAAGCAAGTAGACTGGCCTCTTTCGGATCAGAAGATCTTGAATCTTTCCACATCCCGGGTTTACCTCAAAAATTCGAATTCGAAGAGCTTGAAAAAGCAACAGAGAATTTTAAGCTGCAGATAGGATCAGGCGGGTTCGGTGCAGTATACAAAGGAACTCTCCAGGACGAAACCTTAATCGCGGTCAAGAAACTCACAAACCATGGGCTTCACGGTAGGAAAGAGTTTTGCACGGAAATAGCAATCATTGGAAACATCCGCCACGCAAATCTAGTGAAACTCAGAGGCTTCTGCGCTCATGGTAGGCAGTTACTGTTGGTTTACGAGTACATGAACCACGGGTCGTTAGAAAAGACCTTGTTTGGAGGGAGTGGTCCTGTCCTTGAATGGCAAGAAAGGTTTGATATAGCTCTTGGAACGGCACGCGGGCTCGCGTATCTCCACAGTGGATGTGAGCAAAAGATCATACACTGCGACGTCAAACCCGAAAACATTTTATTACACGACCATTTCCAGCCGAAGATATCTGATTTCGGGTTATCGAAGCTTTTAAGCCAAGAGGAGTCGAGTTTGTTCACCACGATGAGAGGCACTCGAGGGTACTTAGCTCCCGAGTGGATTACAAACACAGCTATCTCCGAGAAAGCTGATGTTTACAGCTACGGGATGGTGTTGTTGGAGCTTGTGAGCGGTCGGAAAAACTGCTTGTTCCGGTCAAGGAGCAACAGCACAACGGAGGAGAACAGCTCTTCCACAACGACCAATGCAAGTTCTGGCGGTTTGGTGTATTTTCCATTGTACGCTTTGGATATGCATGAGCAAGGGAGTTACATGGAGCTAGCGGATCCGAGGCTAGAGGGTCGAGTGACGAGCGAAGAGGTTGCGAAGTTGGTTCGGATAGCTTTGTGTTGTGTCCACGAGGAGCCGGGTCTGAGGCCGACAATGGCGGCGGTTGTTGGTATGTTCGAGGGGACAATACCGGTGGGGAAACCGAGGATGGAGTCGCTCAACTTCTTGAGGTTTTATGGGTTGAGATTTGCGGAGTCTTCTATGGTTGAAGGGCAAGTTGGGGAGAGTGACACTATTGGTTTTCGCCGGAGGAGAGCTCTAATAGCGGCGGCTCTAGGCTCTCAGTATCTTACGTGGCATCACAGGAGGTGTCGGGTCCACGGTGAGGGATTGTTGTCTAAAAGTGAATCACTTTTTTTTTTCATTTTGTTTTAATAGGCCATGTTCATAATATGATAATTGGATAATGTTGACACAGAAATTACAGACAAATGTTTCTTATTTTTTTAATGTTTAACCGTTGCATCACAACTAATACTTTGGTTTAAAAGTACGAAGATTTGTGAATAGAACTATTGGCTTATAGAAGTAATCCCAACATGAGTTTTGTGTTTTCAACCATACTCCAAATAATCCTCAAACCATTTGGGTTGGTTTACACTTCTTGACAACCTTGCAGCTACTCAAATCTCGAATAGTGGACAGCGTAGAAAGTTAGACAATTCTTGACCGAAACCAAAATTGCCAGTTAATGGAGCAGCTAAAGTGTTCAACGATGGAAATATCAAATTGAATAGGTCCTTACAGAGACCACATAAATTACTGTTGATCATCTCCAGCTTAGAAAACTATCCCAACCCCTAATTTTTCATATAAAGTGGGGGAATCTTAGCAAGTAAACAGAGAATCTTCAAACAAACAAATTTAACAACTGAAAAATATGGAACCAAAGTTTGCCAAAGTAGCTTATGGACCCTGATTATCTTGTAGCCGGCCTTCCAGATCACGCCTTAGCAACTCCGAGTATTCCTACAATACCCAATAACAAGATAGTTAAGGAGGATATTTATCTTATATATAAGGTATAACAAGCAAACTAATCTCTTTAATGCTTACATGAGCAAGAGCTTCATCACTGCAGAGCACGTCTGCAAGGTCTTCTTGACTCATCGCAGCATTTTCAACCATTGCACGGAAGACATCTTCTGGTGGATCCGAATGCTCAATCATTTGCCTCATGGGTTGAACATTTGCCTAAACAAAAACAAAATACATTTACAAGGGATAGATCAAGAGACAGTTGCTGTTTCTTGAGGTTATTGTGCCTAGAGTTTTCAATCCGGATAAGCCGAACTGATTCAATCAAAATGAATCTTAGAAACCCCGAATGGTGTTATTTTACTGGATATTCTTCAAACATATAGCCGGATTAAATAGATGTATTACCTGTAAAGGTTGATGATCATCAGTCTGTTGTAATGCCGGTTGAAATGATGGTCCTCCTTGGGTAAAAGCACGTGAGACTAGAGGCATCATTTGCTGGACCATTCTAGAGAGATCAAAGCCACCTCCTTCGCTATTTGCTCCTCCTGACATCATATTCTCTATCTCTTGACCATCCACCTGTTGAGCAATTTGCTGGACTGTGTTCATGATCTGTGGGTTCTGGGTAAACTGCTGCAACATATTTCTCAGCATATTTGGTGAATCAACACCACCTTGTCGAGATACCCCTCCTAGCAATCCATCCAAAACAGGGCTCTCCAACACCTGAGACATTGCACTTGAGACGTCTACCCGATCATTTGAACCTAGCCCACGTCTCAGATCCATCTCATCGGAGTGTGAACTACCAGAAAAGAGAGATTGCAAAAGCTGTTGACTACTGGTCCCACTGCTCTGTTGCATACCTTCAACCGAAGCAGAAGTACCACCATCTTCATTCTTACTTAATGTCTTAAGCTGCTTGCTTCGTTTCTTTTAACCAAAAAAAAAACATAGAATGACTGTAAGCATTCAGAACCAAAAACGACAGCAACCTAAACATTCCAACTCGTTCATTACCTTACGGTCCAAACCCCCGAGCCCCAATCCAAGTGGCGTCACGACTTCTGGAGTAGCCTTCTTAGTTAATTTGGCATCTCCGGTAGTATCTACCTTTGGATGCCCTAAATCTTCACAATGTTCTTTACCGCGTTCACCCTGGTTGAAAAACTGTAGATTAGTGATACACAATGATGTAGTGAACAGGAGATAAAGAATAATCAGATTGCAGAAAAGACGCACAATCGAGGTACTCCTCTCAGATGGTAAGTCAGGCAATGAGCTACTTTCCTCGGGTGTGGAAGTAGCCACAGTGTTGGTAGCCTGCTCAGACATAGCACTAGAAACACCATTGCCCACAGACCTATTAGGCTCTGGAGATTCTGTACCTAATTGAAACGTCAAGAAGACCATGAAACTTTTTTCATCCATAATGTTAATTTAGTTATAAGAAAACATACCAGATGGAATTTGGTTCATTCTTTGCATATTGTTTGCCAGTTCTCTTATCCTTGCATTAATTTCCGAAACAGAACCATCCAAACCAGATTGAATCTCAGCAGACACATTCTCACCGGTGAAATGTGATGGAGCAGAAGCAGCAATGATGTTTCTCGCTGGAAGTACCCGTACTGAACTTGTATTGCTGTTATGTTCTCCTTGCGCCCCACTACTTTGATGGTTTCCCACTGACGACATTGTAGGTGAAGCTGATGACCCTGTAATTAAGAATGATAGTTGTTGGAGAAGAATTGTGAAGCTAGGTCCAATGGAAAAAGTGAACTTTCACCCACCAGCATGTATGTGGATGTTAATGTGCCTTGGGGGATGTCCTAAACCACCTTGTCCGGTTACTGGATTTGATGAGCCAGCCGCACCAGTAAAGAGTGGGCTGGTTTGATGCGGAAAAGGCTGCAACAAACAGGAAAAATGTACTTAACAGTATAAAACATGTTTAGAAAATAAGACGCTTACCTGAACCATAATCGGATTCGGTCCTGAAGGAGATATGTATACAGCAGGACCAGCGTTCACATAGGATAATTCCTGTGGATCACAATGTTGTGAGCCGAAAGACGAGAAGAGGAACAATCGTGAAAGGAAATGACCCAAAACGCACCTGAGACTGTGCCATTCTCAATGTCAGAAGTGTGCGTCCAAGCTCCAGTAGGAGGGCCCCTAAATGTTGCATAGCAAGACCTACCTGCACTGCCTCTGACTGGACTTGTGCCCTGACAGCAGGATCTGAAGAGGATCCATCCTGCTCTAGACGTCCTGCAATATGCTACAACAATATTGTTGCAAATTACAAACAGCACATAAGTACATGACATGCCCGATAATGAAAGCCAGAACAATGGCATTTAATCTACGGAGAAAGATTGGAACCAATTAACAAGCTGTCTCAAGAAGGTGTTTACTGATAACGAAGAGACGGCTAGACCACTTAGTAGACGCTGTGAATTCCTCAGGACAATAGCCAGTGCTTCAGGCGTTGATGGACCTTGTCTATTTCTAGGCAACTCTTCCCTGGGCCGACCTTCTGATGTAGCAGAGGAGGTATCTGGCTGATAGCCTGGTGGAAAAACCAATTAACTTGTTGATGTGTTTCTATTCAACATAACAGTAAAAATCAGATCAATACCGTTTCGTGATAATGCTTGTTCCATCCGATTAATAAACTCCGAAATAGTGTCTAACGAATCCGGGATAGGCTGCATAATTAGAGAGTTAGATCGTCAAATAACAAAATTCAAGCTCTAGAGTCGAGATCAAATTACTACATTACTAAGTACCGTCTGAAATGAAGGAAGAGGAATGGATGTAACTGCTGTAACAGGAATCTGAACTACATGAGGCATAGATGCTCGAACTGTTGCACTAGTAAATGCTTGCCTAGGTAGTGACTGTTCCGCCGCTTGGCTTTGACCACCAGTGGCAGGCGTTCCACCAGATGAATTTCCAGGCGGAGAAGGGCCAGACAAATTGGACTAGGGGAAAGAAACATTGAATTTAGAAACATTGGATGATAATATTAACAACATCAAATGAAACATAACACACCAGATTGTAACAACACCTAATTCTCAATAGTCAATGTAAATAAACTTCCCAGGAGTCTACCCCACAATAACGATCAAATAATGTAGAAAATAGAACAAAATGGCAGACAAGGCACTCATTAAAACTACATTTTTAAGTAGAGTAAAGAGAAAGCAACTCACGGCCATAGACGGCTGCGTGACATTAATACCGTTATTTAACGGGTTCTGCCCACCAACTCCAAAGGAATTTAGAACTGCTCCAATAACCTAAGTAAAAGTAAAAGTAAAAGCGGGTCAGCATTTAGAACTGCTCCGATAACTTAAGTAAAAGTAAAAGCGGAGCAGGCACTTCTTTCCCAAATTTATCAAACCATCCCATAGGACCAAATATACTCCCCAATAATAAAAGCTTAAGGATTTACCCGGCTGATATCTGGAACCATGCCTTCAGTCTGATCTGCAGAATTAAAAGTCCCAAGGACTACGCTGTGAGAGATGTGTCCACGACTTCGAGATGGTCCACCATTTGTACCATTTCCTGTTAATCAAACAATAAGTTGAAATTACTTTTACGAACACCAAATACAGGTTGTGTTGACAGCGCATACCAAAAAGGGGATATGAATAGAATTACCATCAGTTGCAGTTGCTCCTTCTGAAGGCGTACCAGATGATGGCATTGATTCTGCTGGCTGCCTCACAACCAAGTGCAAAGTATGCCCATTTTCCAAATCTAAGATGATGTTAAGTTTAACTATACTGAAGTAATCAAGTGATGGAAGGAAAGGACCAACATAAACTAAATCTAAGGTAAGCAAAGGGGTATAATACTTCCAACACTTATCCATAAAAGGAGCGCCTTTCTATGCAACAACGGCACAATAATAAAAATTATCCAAGTAGGATACGATACTCGGAGAGAGGGTGATCATCTTTTAAAACTCGTCCCCGGAAAATGAGCCTCTGCTGAGCAACAGGAACCCCAGTCTCACTAGCTATTTTCTCTTTGAAAACAGAAACTGTTTCCTGAAACAAGCCAAGCCCAAATAGTATTTAGATATAACCACACTATGCTTAAGAACATATAAAGAAGATAGATGTCTCACATTCTTGTTAACTTTGAAAGTATACGTCTGTGACTCTAGCGTCTTGATGTTCAACTCAAGGGTTGATTCTTCCGTTTTCACCGATGCATTGTTGCTACTGGAGCACTGATTCGTGGCTTGATCTTCCATGAACCCCTAATAGTATCTCAACTCTGGAACGTTACAAATCACACAAAGTTCCAAACTTTCATCAAAATCAAAACCTAAAAGCAAACTAGCAACACAAAAGAAAGATCTAGAAACAATTTAAAGATATTTATCATAAAAGAAGAAGAATCAACAATACAATACAACCACGACATCAAAACAACGAAGACCTAAATCCAAGTTAAGAGAAGAACCTTAAAAAAAATTAAAGGAAATCTGCAAGTCAGAGAATCAAGGAAGAAGAACGTACGCGATGAAAGGCAATCACAAAATGAAAACGAGATCCCGCGGAGACGAAAGCTGATTTTGAGAAGAATCTAGAGAGAGATGTTTAGAATCTAAAAATGACGCATTCTCGCGGATATAGGGCCAGCCAGTCTTCGGCCTAATGTGGACTCTTTCTATAAATAGTTTTAAAGTTGGGCCGGGCCTCTATTATTGTATTTTTACCATTAATAAATTCCCCACCTATAAATAAGGATTCGTGTTGATGATCACCATTATTAATGCTAAACCCGGTTTCGATACCAAATTTTCACATGATCGCCATGCAGTATTTCCAAACAATTTAAACAAACGCAGGCGGGATTATAACACTTATGGTGATAATTCCAAAAACCAAACCAACATTTTCCGTAAAAGATGAGTTTATTTATAGGGTTTGCTTAATGAATCAAGTTTATCTCCATAAAGATAAATCAAGTTTATATCCATAAAACCTAAGCATGCAACCACCAAACAGCTCCAGGCGGAGCCATGTAGTGGAGAGGGGGTCAGTTGACCCCTATGACTTTTACAAAAATATGAATTTAGCTTATGTAAGTTAGTTTTTTACTAAAAAAGGTGAAACATTTGGTTATTATTTTTTAGGTTGACCCCCAAATCATAAGTTAGAATAACAACCTCTCCGTGGGATCCAGCTGGCCAGTACGTCGGCACAACCTCGGCTGACGCTGCAGCGCATCGATCCTAACCCCTCCCATGTGTAGTATGTCGCACATGTAGGTTATTGGTGATGTTCAAACCTCTGACCTCACCTTTTAACATCTTTCCTACAGAGAAGTTGTCACCAAATTGAGAGTTGTTAAATGGTGAGGTCGGGGGTTCGAACCTCACCAATAACCTACTTGTGCGATAGACTACACATGTGAGAGGTTAGGGTCGATGCGCTGCAGCGCCAGCCGAGGTTGTGCCGACGTAGTGACCAGCTGGATCCCACGGAGAGGTTGTTACATTTTCTTTGACACATCTTAATAGTTCCTTAGTGATATTACATAAATAACTTTAATAAATGACCCCTATAAAAATGATGCTCGTTCCGCCAGTGCACAACATCATAACTGTTAATGAAAGAGGGATTTACGAAATTGAAATCTAAAACTGCTCTACCAAATCAAAAAGAAAGAGTAAAGCAAGGAGTGAAAAACACCATAGGGATTAAGTAATCCAAAGTGACATAAGAGATCTAAATTGCTTCCACTATCCTTTTGCAGTGATAATATTTCTGACTTCATTGTCAACAAGTCTGGCTATACTACCTCTGGAAAAATGGATTTGGTTGTGAAGCACATTATTCCGATGCTTCCAGAGGTTGTATACCATGACTTAACAACTAGTTTCTTGAGTATTCACATTCATAGTAAAAGAACATCATAACTCTTATAATAAAATAAAACAAAGTTATTTGTAACGCTACAAAAACATGAAGTAAAGTAGGAAAAAGAGATCAAAATAGTGCTTTATTGATCTTAATGGTATGCTCTATTTCTAACTGTTTGTCTCTTAGTCGAAGTGAATAATAGTTGATCTCCCTCTTTTAGGGTTTCAAAATCCATTTTATAAGTACTTATGGCTGTAATCTAGGTTACATTCTTTCATATGATGAGATATTGAAAAACTTCTCTTTATCTAGAAATTTTTCCCTTTTGGTTCGAATGCAGTGGGAAAACGCGATTTGGAGGTCAGAACAAAAAAGTGAGATCTAGAAGGTCAGCATCTTGTTTTAGGTAGAGGGATTTTCTTCCTAGATTAAATATCTCCAATAGTTTACACCTTATCTTCCTGATTCATGTTTGAAATTGAGAGATAACTTGTGCACTTCAAATGATATGAATCATACATTCACATCAAGTTTACTTGTGGCTTAAAGAGTAGGACGTCTCTTCTTGAAATTTCCCGGGCTTTCACCGCCAGGACCGCTTGTTAGCCCATCTCCAACAGTATAGCGACCAAAGTCTTTTAATTCATTGAACATAGAGCCTATATGATCAGATGATCTGAATGAACTCGTGGTATGGGTTCATATTGTAGTGATATGGGCGTATGGCTTTGTGGTGCATAGCCTATATAAGTGTGTGACTTTATAGGCTGGTAGTCTTGCAGTTGATTGGAGTCATATAGAGAGGGCAAATGGTTGGTCTCAACGGTAAACTTATCAATATGTAGTCTTCTCAATTGGTGTTGGTGTGAATCTATCTAGTGTGATGACACAACGACATTCTTACTGATTTCAAAGTCTACTCTAGACAAGAACGGAAATCAGCTTGTGGTTACGAGGGTAAAATCGTCCTTTACAAAGTTGGATATTTTGTAAAGGAATCAGTATATGTGGTTAACGGCTCTTCTCGAGTCCAAATAGTAAATGTTTTTCACTTGTTTAAGCCTAATCATACTTCGATCAGCTTCAAACTTGTCCAACTCTGCTTCTTCGATCAAAACAATGGCACACGTCTCGGTGAGATTGAAGCTTCTATGTAGCAACGATGGATTAACGTTCGGTGAGTACTCGAGAGACCAATTTCGTCACATGACCGTTGGATCGCCGTTGTTGATTCCTGTGCGCAGGAGCCGATTAAAGCGTGCGAGAGTTTCCTCGTCTTACTCGTTTTTTCCAAACAGAAAGAAAACTAGGGATCTTCTTGATAAGAATCTCGGCAGCGAAGAAGACGCAGATGATTGGAATTTTGACGGAGATGATGATGAGTTAGGAACGGATGATTTGTCTTGCTTCAGAGGCTTGGTTCTTGATATTTCATACAGGTTAATACTGATTTGCTGACACATTGATGAATAGTATCTTCAATGGTTTGCCTTTGATGTATGTTTTGAGTTGAAATGAGTGATTCAATTCATTGGAAAACCATCAAGTGTGATTAGTGCTCAGTTTCTGTGAGGAGTTTGGTAGTATTGGTTACACTCGACATGATACTTGTGTTTTCTCTTATTGTATTAATCATAGCAATTACTAACACTTCTCTGTTTCAACAAAGTATTACTTTAGGATATAGTTTTGAGTTCTACTATGTACTCATTGATCTTGGAATACATATATAGAACTTATTCATCGTTTGTGTTAACAATAACATTATTCAGTGTGACATTTTTTTTTATTTGGCTAATTGGTCATCCTTTTTCAATTAATGCTCATTTTGTGTCTTGAGTTTGGTAGTAGAGTGTAGATTTTGTTGCTTGAAATGGTGTCTAACTTGGATCCCTTTTTTTGTTGCCAATCACTATAGGCCGGTGAATGTTGTTTGCTGGAAGCGCGCAATCTGTCTGGAATACATGGATAAGGTCAGCCAAAAAAGCTGTAAACCCATTTTGATATATATAAATTGTGTGTTGGAGTATTATGTTTTTTTTGTTATACTTCCTTCTCAGGCCGATGTCCTGGAGTATTATGATCAGACTGTTAATTCTCCTACTGGTTCATTCTACATACCTGCTGTATTAAGGGTATATATCGAACATGAAATTTAGTTAACTAGTTTCATCTTCTCTTTTTAGCATTCCGAAGCTTTACTTCTTCTCTTGCTTCAGGTTCCACATCTGCTACAGGTTGTTAAAAGAAGAAGAGTGAAAAATTCACTGAGTCGTAAAAACATTTTACTACGAGACGACTACACTTGTCAGTGAGTAAATTTCCTATTCTATTTTTGAGCTGAAACAGAGTATTCTTATTGACAGAACTTTTTTGTTATTTTGGGATATGTATAGATATTGTTCTTCCCGTGAAAACTTGACCATTGATCATGTTATCCCCATTTCTCGAGGTGGAGAATGGACTTGGCAAAATCTGGTATGTGATTAATATTGAATTAGCTAGAAATTTTTGAAATTATATATATTTAGCTTGTTCATTTAACATAGGTAGCCGCATGTTCAAGATGCAACTCAAAGAAAGGTCAGAAGACAGTAGAAGAAGCACACATGAAGTTACTCAAGTCTCCAAAGGTATTTTCTCAAAGTGCAATGGCTTAACTTTAACCAGTTTGCCTCAAAAATCTTGAAACAAAAGATTTTTTGTTGTTAACCGCAGGAACCAAAAGACTATGACATTGTTGCCATACCCTTAACAAATGCAGCTATAAGGATGCTTAGATCGAGTAAGGGAATGCCAGAAGAATGGCGTCAGTATCTGGCAAAACCATCACACGAGCCATAGCAGTTACTCTCAGGAATCAATGGGTAATCTCGTAAATACAGAAAGCAGTGGCTCGATTGCATTTGTACATTCATCTAGTTTAGCTTCAAATGTTCAGGTGGTTGTGTCGGACTTGTGTTTGACTATGGATTCAGATGTATATGATACGTAAATAATGACATCATGTTCAAGCATAAACTAAGAATCATAATCCAACTCTATATATACATCCGACCTTAGTTATGTGGAACTAACTTGCCGAACATAGTTATGTGGAACTTTATTTCGTAAAACAAAGTTTAGCTTTATTTTACAAAAGATTTTTTTGTAAAACTTATCGAATTTACTTTTACAGAAGTATATTTTGTAAAATACTGTTTAGTGATGTCTTATGAAAGATATTTCTTAATTTTATTTACATTCTTGTTAAATAGTTTCAAGTAAATGTTTGTTTTCCGGAATAATTCTAGTGTGCACGAAAATTACTTGTATATTTTTGAGAAAAGGTTATACGAATTTTATTCCAATGTATAGTCATTTAAATATTATCATTTAAACCGAGCAAACAACTCCAATTTTTACCGACGGAAAAAAAAAAGAAAATTAAGAGAGGTGTATTCAATCTAAAGTTTGAGGTGTATTCAATCTAAAGTTTGAGGTGATTTAATTTCTAATGAAGTTGTAGATAATTTCAAGAAATTTAAAATTTTTAGGTGATTTTTGTTAAACCAACCTAGAATATCACCTAAAATCCTGAGATTTGAATTTTAATTTTTTAACTAAAAAATTTTACCCAAACATTTTTAAATCACTTAAAACTTAAAAATTCTATAATTTAAATATTTCAATGACAGTGTATTTTAGAATAATTTATAAAATATCAAATTTAATAACAGTAGATTTTAAATAAAATTGTGAGATTTATATTTAAATAACACTAGATTTGTCATTATGAAAATCACATAAAAGAAACTCTAACTTCAATACACCCCCTTAGAGAAAAGGAAAGAAATCCAAGGATAGATAGATCTTTTACACAGTTAAAACCCGTTACAGGCTACGGGTGAAAAATAAAGCCGGCCCTAGCCGCAAACCACCAAGCCCAAAGTGAACCGAAACGAGATTTGCTAAAAGAACAAAAAAGAGTTTTGTTGAATGAAATCATAAGTTAGTATATCCTT
This sequence comes from Moricandia arvensis, assembly GCA_905132765.1. Lineage (NCBI taxonomy): Eukaryota > Viridiplantae > Streptophyta > Magnoliopsida > Brassicales > Brassicaceae > Moricandia > Moricandia arvensis. The sequence continues at coordinate 16,008 of CAJHQP010001123.1, forward strand.
AAGCCCCATGAACTGATCGCGAGCAAAGCATCACTCGGATCTCTCTCTCTCTCAAATCTCGTCGCCATGGGAGTTCCAGCGTTTTACAGATGGCTCGCCGACCGATACCCCAAGTCAATTAGCGACGTCGTTGAGGAAGAATCGGGTGTTGACATCACCAGACCTAACCCTAACGGATTCGAATTTGATAATTTGTACCTCGACATGAACGGTATCATCCATCCTTGTTTCCATCCTGAAGGAAAGGTATAAACTCTTTTACTTGCTTAGGGTTTTCAGCTTATCATTGATTTGATGTATGATAAATTTTCCATGGAGAAGATGATGATGATTCACAGTTGTTCTCTTTTACAGTATTAGAATTGAATTGGATATATTAGTTTTGAAATTGGATGATAATGGCAGTTAGTTTTTCATCATTTAAACTTGGTAGATATTATGGATGAGAGATGAGTTTGTGTAGCAATATGAGCTAAATCACATTTTTTTAACCTAATTGCAGCCTGCACCTGCCACATACGATGATGTATTCAAATCAATGTTCGAGTACATTGACCATCTATTTACTTTAGTGCGTCCCAGGAAGCTTCTTTATTTGGCTATAGGTGAGATCTTTGCGTCCTCTGTCTCTTTCACTGTGTGTGAGATGTGTCCTCTGATTTAATAGTATTGATGTTGCAGATGGCGTTGCACCAAGAGCAAAGATGAATCAGCAGCGTTCTCGACGATTCAGAGCTGCAAAGGACGCAGCTGAGGCTGTATCGTCTCTTTCTCTTTTTACATTTACTCCTGGCTTTGCGTGGGTCATTGTTTGTTGATGTTATGTCTGTTGTTGAATAGGAAGCTGAGGAAGAGATGTTGAGACAAGATTTTGAGATTGGGGGGCAAATCTTGTCTGCTAAAGAGAAAGCAGAAACCTCAGATTCTAATGTTATTACTCCTGGGACTCCGTTTATGGCTGTACTCTCAGTAGCACTTCAGTATTACATACAATCTAGGTTAAATCATAACCCTGGTTGGAGATTTGTTAAGGTCTGACACCGTTCATCTAACTTAGCCATTATTTTATGTCTTTGCAAACGCAGTTCTTTTTTCGCTTAGCTTTGTCCCTTTACTTATGGTTTTCAAGTTAATTTTTCTCCCTAAGTCTGGATTATTATCTGTAGGTAATTCTTTCTGATTCAAATGTTCCGGGGGAAGGAGAGCACAAGATAATGTCATACATTCGTTTACAACGTAATCTTCCTGGTTTCGATCCCAATACGAGGCATTGTCTATACGGTCTGGTTAGTATCAATCCGCAGCGTAGTTGTTTTGTTTCCATTTTGCTTGGTAAGATATTTGTGCTTCTTCCAACAAATTGCTGAGTGCTTATTGCCAAGAGCTCTATGTTATTGTGCAGGATGCAGATTTGATAATGCTATCTCTAGCCACACATGAAGTTCATTTTTCAATCTTAAGAGAGGTAGCTGTTCTCCACCCCTTTGCTCTGTATTTTCTTTTGATACTCTGTCAATCAAATGACGGCTCATCTTTCTCACTTCAGGTTATCACTTACCCTGGCCAACAAGAGAAATGTTTTGTGTGTGGACAAACTGGTCATTTTGCTGCAGATTGCCCTGGAAAAACAGGTAGCCCAAATGCAGCATCTGATATTCCAATCCACAAGAAAAAATATCAGGTTTAAGTAGTTTGCTTTGATATGCTCAAAATATCTTACTGCATTTAAACATCATGCCATTTTTCGAACTTTTGGAGCTTTCTCATATCTGTCTTATGTAATGTGTTTATAGTTTCTGAACGTCTGGGTGCTGCGAGAATATCTGCAATATGAATTGGCCATCCCAGATCCTCCTTTCACCATCAACTTCGAGAGAATTATAGATGACTTTGTATTCCTTTGCTTTTTTGTTGGCAATGATTTCCTGCCTCATATGCCTACATTAGAAATTCGAGAGGTATGCATGTTATGGAATCTTTTCTTTCCTTAATACATTGGCTGTTGTACATCACATGATTGTTCTAATGATTGTAATATTAGCCGGACGGAGAATCAGTATCATGTGTCATGCACTTAAATGCCGTCCAGGCATTTTAAAAAATAGTCTTTAGCTTATTTTTTTGGTCTTTATGTTTCTTTGCGACATCAGGGGGCTATAAACTTGCTGATGCATGTTTACAGAAAGGAATTTACGGCTATGGGAGGCTATCTAACTGATTCTGGTGAGGTACGCTATTGGGTTTCTTTGCCTTCCCCACACATCACTCTCGCTTCTCGTTCTTCATTACCTTATTTTATATGAGCTGTAGAGACTGGTCAGTTATCTTTGTGTAACTATTTTGTATTGCGCTGTCTGCCTAGATAATTACTAATGAAAACCTGAACAGCATTATTTCTATAAACTGTGTGTCTTTTTTTATAATCCATTATTGACACTCTTCTCTTTATAGGTTTTACTTGATAGGGTAGAACATTTCATTCAAGCTGTCGCGGTAAATGAAGATAAAATATTTCAGAAAAGGATGCGGATAAAACAGGTATTCTTAACCAATTCCATATTTGCTCTTATGCAACCCGTTGAAAGGTTTAGAAAAGTAGGGTGCTCATACCCTTAGAAAGGCCCTAATAACTAGTCACATGCCTAATCGATGTTTGAACCAGCATGCGTTTGGCACTGACCGCCCCGTTGGGCCTGTCTACCATATTGGTGATCCCTTTCTAGTTTCAACATTCTACACTGTTGCGCTGTTTCTGTGTGGTAGCCTCTGATGCGATTTAATTGGATCTCTATAATAGGGCCAATCCAAACCTCGTGCGCGTAGTGGTTAGAATTCACCCCTATAAGATAGCTTTTGAGTGAATGGTTCTCTTTATTAGGCAGTAACTAGCTCCATTTATAATCAATGGGTTTGTATTGTGTTCTTCCGTTATGTTAAAACTGCAAAGTTGTGGCTAACGGTGTGCTAATGTCGGTATCAGTCAATGGAAAACAATGAAGAAATGAAACAAAGATCAAGAAGAGACCCATCTGAGATACCACCTGAACCGATAGACGATAAGGTAAGAATTTTGCAACGTTCTCTCAGTATGAGCCTGTGATCTGGAGAGATTTTTATCTCTTTATTTACAGGGGGAATTATTTAGGAGGTACACCTCAAATTGCTCTATCTTTTGTGTAGATTAAGCTGGGAGAGCCCGGCTACAAGGATAGGTATTATGCTGAGAAATTTAGTACAACCAATCCAGAGGAAACTGAGCAAATCAAACAAGACTTGGTGAGTTTTATGTCAATCGACTTCTCTGTCACCCTTCTGATTATTTGTTATTATACGTCTAAAATGAAATACAGGTTTCGTCAGTCATGTGTTCAATGTGTTTTGGTGCGCATTTAGAACTCTTGACATCCCAATAAATCTCTCATCCTGACGATTTTTGACTTTCAAATTTAGCACTACACAGCTCTTTTATCTCTTAAGGAGGTTTATAGCGAGATTTGAACTACTTTCTTGAAATTACTCCTGAGACAGTTTTAGAAGAACATGAAACTGTCATCAAGTCTATTGACCTACTTTCCCCTTGTAGGTACTAAAATATGTTGAAGGTTTGTGCTGGGTTTGCCGGTACTACTACCAAGGTGTATGCTCTTGGCAATGGTCAGTCTAACTTTACAATAAGTGTAGATTGAGAATACCCTATTAATTATTTATAGTAGACTGATGGTCTCTTCTCGAGAAAGACCTTGATGTTAATACTAATTGCCAGTTTCAATTCAAGTCTGACCCTTTCTTCTAATCTTTTTTTCAGGTTTTACCCTTACCATTATGCCCCATTTGCTTCAGATCTGAAGAATCTGTCTGATTTGGAAATCACATTTTTCATTGGAGAGCCCTTTAAACCTTTTGATCAATTAATGGGAACCCTGCCGGCTGCAAGGTTCCTTCCTTTTTTTAGTGGAACCTTAATTATTATTATTTTCGGCGCCAGCAGTGATGTAAATTGTGTTTCTTGGTTTATGCAGCTCAAATGCTCTGCCTGGAGAATACCGGAAGTTGATGACTGATCCCTCATCTCCGATCCTGAAATTTTACCCTTCTGGTAATTGTTGATGCTGAATCTATTTCCATGGTTGTTATGTAATATATTTTTGCTCAATAGTGGATACTCATTAGGGATCATTTTATTTACAGATTTTGAGATTGACATGAATGGAAAGCGCTTCTCTTGGCAGGTACATGGTTGTCTGTATTCTTTGGATACAGTGATAATGTTATCACGATGAGACTGTTTACTGTGTTCTTAGATTTTGATGTCGTGTGTTTCGCAATTGCTGTGATCCAGGGTATTGCCAAACTTCCTTTCATTGAGGAGAAGTTATTGTTAGCATCGACAAGGAAGCTTGAAGAAACGCTAACGGTTTGAACTGATTCTTCGCCCGAAATACATATGCATATTCTAGATACTCTCCAATGAAACTATATTTTTTATGAAAGATAAATTATTGGACATTCAGGATGGTTTTTGTTAGCTATTAAGTAGCTTTACAGCTTAGATTGCTCTAGCCATCAGTTTTAATGTCAGTGTCTTGTGGTAACTAGAATTGAAAATGATTATTTATATTTAAGTATTCAATATGGGAATCAATCTCGTAGGTGGAAGAACGGCAACGCAACAGCGTGATGCTTGATTTGTTATACGTACACCCCACTCATCCACTGGGCCAGCGGGTTATGCAGTACTACCACTTCTACCACCAGTTGCCACCAAATGAATGTCTTCCATGGATGATTGACCCGAATACTAGGTTAGCTTTGATCGGCTAATTTAATAATCAAGAAGCTATGTGTAATCTGGGTATCGAGCTTGTTCTTATCCTCGATTGTCTTTTGTTTATTGCAGCCAAGGGATGAACGGATTTCTGTGGTTTAGTGAAAGGAACGGTTTCCAAACTAGAGTTGTCTCCCCTGTTAAAGGCTTACCATGCATTGAGCAGAACCGAGCCTTGTACGTTTCTTATACTTGGCAAGTTACGGTTAAGTACAATTATGATTTACTCGGTTTTTTTGTTATAAATGTTTCAGAAATGTTACATACTTGAATCCTGCCAAACACTCTCATATCCCAGAACCACCAAGAGGAGCTATCATTCCGGACAAGGTATGTTGCACCAAAGGAGTAGTTCATGAACAGTTTAGTTCATCACTGCATTTAGAGAAATGAGAAATTATGATTTGATTAGTGTTTTGAAGAATTCATTAGACTTGTTATCTCGAATGTCAATGTTATTTTAACAGTCTTTTTTTTTCTTTGCTCTCACCAATCTATTTATGTATCTACTGGATATTCATTGTGGACGTTTAAATTTGCAGATCTTGACGCCGGTAGATATAAAGCCATTTCCTCCTTTATGGCACGAAGACAATAGCAACCGACGCCGACAAGCCCGAGATAGGTAAGGGGATTCTAGGGCGAGCTAATAATATCTTTTGTTTTTTGAAAAGACTAACCATATAATAATATCGATGGTGCAGACCACAAGTGGCTGGTGCTATAGCGGGAAATACACTGGGAGAAGCAGCTCATCGTCTGATCAAAAACACCCTTAATATGAAATCTTCCTCTGGTTCGGCTTCAGGATTAATTGACCCAAACTCATACAACCGAAACATACCGGGCACTTATCATTACGGTGGTGGACCAAGACCAGCGGGTTCCTCTTCTTACAGGAAATCATATGGCGATGAGTCGAGCAACTACTATTACGGAAAGTATAACAATACTTCTCAAGGAATGTACAGCAACGGTCCGAGATATCCTGGTCCATTAAATGGATCACCAGACTATAACCGGAACTACAACAACTCCAAGATAGTAGTAAAACAACAGAACCGTGGTGGAATCAGAACTGGTTTACCGATGGAAGATAACGGAAGAAGCAAACAAGTTTATTCAAGCTATACAGAAGCTGCGAATGCAAATATCAACAACCCATTGCCATCACCGCCAACACAATGGATTGGTACACCGCACGGTGGGAATTTCAGCGGTGGACACTACAGGGAAGGAGAGATGAATGGAAAGAAAGTGATTTATCAGCCTAAGACGCAACCAAGTCATCGAGGCTCAAGTGAATGAGAATATATTTCATCTGTCTGTCTATAACCGAGTTTCTTTCATTTGCTGCACTGCCGTTTTCTAGTCTTGTTATAGGCAGCATCTTCCATATTTGCACTTGTCATTGATTCTCTAAAATTTCTTGCTGAAGGCAAATGTATAATGTATCTTTTGACAGAGTTTTCGTACACCTTTTTTATTCAACTGTTTTTCAAGCAGAAGCAGCAGGTTTTCTATTCGTTCTTCAACCCACACGGCGTCAAGTATGGTTTGAGATGATTGCAAAGGACTTATTGATGTTATCAACAAGATAGAATCAAACACAGAGTTGGGGAATATGTTGATTGATATAAGAGAGTGGATGAGTAAACTCCCTCAGTGCTCTTTGGACTTTGCATTAAAGGAATCATGCTGCGGATTATTATTGCTTAGTCAAAAATGCCTGGAAGCAGAGTGTTTTTTTTCAAGTACTTATTGTACCGCCAAAGTGGCTTCTTAAATATTTGTATTTTCCTTTCAAAATATTCTATATAAGTTGACAAAAATAAATAAATAAAACATTAAACATAAGTACAAAAAGAAAAAGTGAAAAATTTATTTATGCGATATAAGCAAAAGATTGTTGTTTATAAAAAGTTTATCCAAAATTTTTTTTTTTTTTAAAAAGTTCCATCATGAATTCCCAAAATTCAAATGAATAAATCTAGATTTAGTGTTTTTTTTTAACGACTACTGAATTTTATTAACTAGAACCCAATAATCCATGTGAAGTTGGGAAACAATGCAAGCCGATACAAAATAATGATTTAAGAACACTGAATCATGTGTTGTTGCTTTGGCCAGTTGATCAGCTACTTGATTGTTTACACGGGTTGTCCACCAAAACCTCACGTCTTCAAATTTCCGTGACCAATGTTGGACTTCGCAGATCCAGTTATGAAGTTGAAAGTTTCTATTTCTACCCGAGATCAGTTGAGGAATCTCTTGTCGCCTTCAAAAATGACGTATCGATAACCTTTCGTCCATGCGTGCTGCATAGCCATAATCAGTGTTTGGAGTTCTGTCTCTAATGCAGAAAAACATACAAGACCCTTACTTTGTGCTGCACCACACCATATTCCTTTGGAATCTCTACAGACCCAAGCACCAGCCGAAACTGTTTGTTGTCCTTGATAACGACAGTCATAATTACATTTAATAAAATCTCTTTGTGGTCGCTTCCAGGTCGAATGGACAAGTCTTGTAAGGCGACGTTGTATTTTATCTTTAATCCAACCAGATTTGACAATCCACTCCTTAGCTTCTCTAAAAATATGTATATATCATTCCCTCAGTTTCCCCTCTTCTTTTGGTAGACTAAAAAGTTCATGCTCTTCAATATTCGCCACATGGTCCATAAAGGTAATTGTTGAAGTAAAGAACTTAATTCTTGAAGTAAAGGACTTAATTCTTGGTTAGTACTACACGCGAGTATTGCTTCAAAATGTTCATCAAAGCTTTTCTCAGGGTCCACAATCTAGATTTAGTTTTGATTTGAAAATATAAGGCATATATTTGTACAGTCTGAATGAGAGACGTGAGATAAAACTACCTGAAAATTATGTAAGTGCATAAGTAAAACTGAATGATCTAAATAAAACCAATTAATTAAAAAGTCTACACGATCAAAATAAAAATAGAATATAGCTTCACTACAACCATTTCAACAATTATATAAAAATTTAATACAAAACTTTTTGTGTTTTGTATTTGTGTTTTTGTTATATCGATTTTAAAAATCTTATAAATATATATGATATTTGTAAAGTTGAGTATTGTCAGTTAAAATAAAGACAATTCATTTCCAATAACAATTTTTAATAAAAAAATTTAAGAAAAACTTAACTCTTTAAATAACAAAAGATTTTATCTGAAATTTAAAAATCCATAAACAAATAACAAAGACTCTAACAACAATTTAAGAATACATAAACCAATAACAATAAAATCTTTAAATTTTATAATTCCTTCAAAACTTAACTACCAGTAACCCCCTTATAATCTTGGAGGTAATTAGAACCATCTATTTATCTTGGGGACAAAAAAGAATAGGTACCTTTTGATATTCTCCTGAGGACGACAAAACAAAACATGCAAAGCTGCAAGCAATTCATTACGCTATGTATCTGCGCGAACAACAATAAAGAAACAAAGAGAAAACCAAAAAGAAAAAAAAAACGTGCAAACAAGCGAAACCCTCAGATTCCGACAATGATCGAAACCGTCTTCACAAGCCAGACTCTCACGGGCCTTATCTCGGACACAAAATCCTTCGAATCCATCACCGACGACTACTTCAAGATCCTGGATCTAGACGGAGACGGGACGTTATCGCCGTCCGAGCTCCGGCAAGGTCTCAACCGCGTGGTGGCGGTGGAATCGGAGGTGGCGTCGGGAGAGGAGACGGATAGCGTGTACGAGGCGATCGTCGAGAGGTTCGGGGAGAGGCTGGTTCCGGAGAAGTTCAGGGATTTGGTTTCGGAGATATTGACGGCGATGGCGAGGGCGTTCGGGAACTCGCCGGTGGTGATGGTGGTGCATAGCGATGGGTTGATTATGAAAGCTGTTCGTCACGAATTGGAGAATGCCATGTGAGGAGGTTTTGATTTTAATAATAATATTTCTGCATTTCTGATGGGGAATTTGATTCTTGAATTTGTCTACGCTTTGATTTTCTGTTTAGTTGTTATTATAATTTGGATTTGGTATTAATGTTGTTTGATTGAAGAAAGAAATACTACATTGTAATTTCCTGACATTATTTTACTCGAATCTGGAGATTGAATGGGTTATTTGTTGGTTTCATGTCTAGTCAAAACAATCATGGTATCTCTTTCTCAATTTTGTTGTTTTATGTTGTAGTATGATATCCCATGTTATTGGATCCATCTCAAAAACGAAACATTATTTTCTTAGTCAAGGGCCAAATGATAACAGTTCATGATGTGGTAAATATCCAATTATCAGTTTCTGAGATTTTTTTTTTCCTGAGACTAAAACTTCAAAGAATTTTTTTTAGAACTTCTTAGAAGATGTCTAAATTCTCTTAAATATAACCTATTCAAAATTATCCAGATTTTTTTTTTCCGTTGCATTACATCTTTAATATTCTATGCATTTCAATTTATATGATGTTTTTATCTGATTTTGGTTTTTTGAACTTATCTAATTTTCTTATTTCATAATATCTAGATAAAAATTTATCTGTATTAAAAAGGGAAAAAAATTAATTTAGATCTAATTTATCAGTTTATTACTAGATTAGGTCTAATATTATTTTAATTACTAGTTTAGTTGTAATACCTATAATGCCCCTAAATCCTTTATTATGAAAAATGATAATTACAATATTGCCATTATTATAATTTTTAATTTTAAAATAAATTAATTAATAATTACGATTTTGCCATTTGATAGATTTATTTGATTCACGTTACATGAAGCAACAAACTTATTAACCATAGATTTATTTCTATATTGTCGCAAACTTTTGTAAAATTGATAGACTTAATTTGATTTTCATAGATTTATTTGATAGATTTATTTTTCTTTGGCAACATATTCATTTAATTTTGACAGACTTATTAATAAATCAACATATTTGTTTCTTATAGCTATAGACTTATCTAAATTTGACAGATTTTTCTAAGGTTTGATAGATTTATTGGTCCTTTAGACACAGATTTTTTTTTTTGACAAACTTATCTCGTTTTCATAGATTTATTTTCATTTGCCCACAAATTTATTTTAGTTTGATAGATTTATGTATTATTCAACTGATTTATTTCTTTTCAATCGATTTAGTTAACAAACTTCAACAAATTTATTTACTTTTGACCACAAATTTTTATCCTTTTGAAGACAGACTTATATAATTATAACGCAAGCAAACCAAAATGGATTGGTTAAGCACAAATCGTGACAAACCATGTAAACCAGATTTAATTTAAACCAAATCATAATTTGAATGTGTAAACCAAAACTGCTACGTAGTTTAGACCAAACCATAATTTAATTGTGTAAACCAAAGCATAACTTAATTTAGACCACACATAAAATTGAATCAAACCCTAATCTAAACAAATCTAATTCACGTCACTTATTATTCACGTCAAGCCGTCTTCTTCTTCTTCCATAAATTCACGTTCTTTTCATCTCTTTTTTCTTCTTTTTTAACACAGATGGGGCAACTTACACTTACATGTGGTAAATGGATATTTCAAAAAACAAGATGGATATTTGGTGTTGACAAGAAAAAAGGAAGCAAAGTTATAGAAGTAAATGATAACTATAGTAACTCATACTCTTTTGTTGTTTAGGTGTTTTTCCCTTTTTGTAAAGTCGTTGCGGATAATTAGTCGTAGTGCTAGCTGAGGCCATATCTACCAGGGGAAAGTTCAAAGTAACGTTAGCATGAAATAATTACAACTAAACACATATAAATAAAAATATTCACAATGTAACATGTACGAGTTGGCTACATAGGCCAAAATAAACTGATAAATGTTACATTGACAAACAAGCAACGAAAAATCTAAATCAAATACTTTTTTATGACTTCAAAATAAGAAAAAAGTAGAATGAAAATACTAACACAAATGGAGAAAATATAATACAGTCAACTGAATTAGTGGATTAGAAACTGACAAAATCAAAAGCTTCAAATTGCAACTGGAGCACTTTAGTGACTTAAATAAGATAATTGATATTTTTCAGTGGAAGCTTCACATTTACGAGAAAGATTGAAACCATATACTGACCTTGAGTTGATGATTAAGGTGGTCAGTAGCAACTAGAACTGATTATACTTTCGTGAGAACCTAAGACCATCTTGACTGTGAACAAAATTAATTGTTTTGAATTTCGTTTAAATTGGGGAGGAAGACTGAAATCCTAAATAAATATATGACAGAGAATTATAGTTCTGAATCTAACCGGAGGACGACCACCATTAACGGAGAAGACAAGCCGCCGAAACCTGGCTCGTGACAAGCTTCACTAACGGAGAAGACAAGAGCCGCCTGAACGTATACTCGTCGAAGTGGGTGTTTCTATGCTCCCTCTCTAAAACGACGCTCTTCACGCCGGTGAACAAGAGGCAAGGTGAACAAGAGACAAGTCTGGGAACGGAGAAAACGAAGGCCGTCGGAAGCAATCTACAGTTGTCTATAATGGAACCGTGAACCCTAACTTCTTTTTTTCCATGAACCTATCGTGTGTTTATATTTTATTAATGTGTTTTTATTTTTATTTTTCTTATTAATGTGTTTTTTATTTTTAAATTTCTTATTTTATAAATGTATCAATAGGAATGGTTGATTTGTAATAAATAACAGTATACAGGGTTAATACGTCTTTTACACTTTCAAAACACATATGTTGATAGATGAGAGTTAGATTAGTAATTAACCGGAAAAAAGGAGTTAGTTTGAGTAATGTTCTCTATTAAAAATTGTATAATTAATTACATTTTTTACTAGAGAAATACCTAAGATAGACCTAAAAAAGTTTTTGTCACAAAAATAAACTTTAAGGAAAAAAATGACAAAAATAACCTTTTTGGGGTGGGATTTTGGGGATAAATATACGTTTATACCCCTTGGGTTAACTAATCTAGACTTAAGGTTTAGAGTTATAGGGTGGGGTTTTGGGGGTGAAGTTTAAAATTGAAAAATTAAATAAAAAATATTAATTTTTAAAAAATAAAAAGGTCTAGTTTGGTCATTTTTGTTTTTGAAGTTTATTTTTGTGACAAAAAATTCAAAAGGTGTTATTTGAGAGATTTGCCCTTTTTACTATTTAATTTATAATTAAAGAAGCTATACTTTTAATGTACTTTTGAGAAAAAAACATCTATGAAACGGTATTTCATAGGTTCATGCATATAAACACTCGAACAAATATAACAGGTTTTTTTTACCAAAAAAAAATATAACAGGTTTACTATGAATCGTTAAATGTAACTATTCTTACAAAAATATTAGTTTTGTCTTTTTCTATGCGTTGTCGACCAAATATCATTGTTGTGATGTGATCTAACGTATCTTTTTTCAATCACATTTTCCAAATATAAATATCATTTTTCTGTTTTAGAAAGTTTTTCACAGATGGAGATGTTTTTATAGTCTTAAAATAAGAAATTCAGAAAAAACTTAATCAATTCATTAGAAAATGATGGATACACACACCCAAGAAATGAACAACACCTTAAAGTTTAAGCCCAAACTTGCAATCACTGGCTTTGATATTAATTCTATTGTTTGTTGACAAACTATCAACAACAAGCTTGCAGTTCCCCAGTATTCGAACCTTCTTCATCTTCAATTTCCCCAGTTTAACGGAAACAGGTGCATCCACTTTGAGATCTAACGGAACACGTCCTGTCTGTTGCTGCTGCTGCAATGCCGACAGAACAGTGTTCCCGAACTCTACTCTTCCCGTTAGATCCACATTCAGTCTAGTCACATTCCTATGTCCTTGGTAAAACTTGGGTATAGGACCTTCACATAGCTTTGTCTTGGTATACCACACTTGGATACGCCCTCCTTTCTCGTAATAAATCCCGATTTTTTGTTGGGGTTACGTGCTGTGATCTCAACTTTGAACAAGGCGGACAGAGAGAGGTCTAGGTCGATGCCAAGGTTGCTGACTCGTAAACTGTTGACCTCGTATTGTGGGAGTTTAGGATGGAAAACAAAATATAACACTGTAATTGCAACCGCTAACGCGATTAAGGCAATGATTAGAAGGCTTAAACTCCAACAGAAGAGTCTGCAGCAAAGATTCCGATTCCTGTTGCGCACCATCAAAGGAGGTGGTGGAAGTGGTCGTTGTATTGGAAGTGGTCGTGTCTTTTCAAGAGCTGGTAGTGTTTTCTTGTTGTCGACCGTAGCAGGAGGTGGAATTAATGGTCGTTGTATTGGAAGTGGTCGTGTCTTTTCGAGAGCTGGTGATGTTTTCTTGTTGTCGACCGTGGCCAGAGGTGGAATTAATGGGCGTTGTGTTGGAAGATGTTCTGTCTTTCCGCGAGCTGGTGATGATGTTTTCTTGTTGTTGGCTTCCATTTGACGAACTGGATAAACTCTCTGTTGAAGATGATCTCCCATTGCTCTACTACTTGGTTTTATTTTAGTATATGCTAGTGCACCAACAGTATGTATATTCGCTATTTTATATTCAGTTTCTTTTGTGTGTTTTGAAATTTGTTTTCGTGTATGACTTTTACCAACATCTTACCTTCCTCACCTATATAACGTTGAATTATTTAGGTGGACTAGAGGTTGTTCAACAGTTAAGGTAATCTCCGAATATTTAATTGAGATAATTGGCTAAATTGCCCTATTTAGCACCTATAATTAGAGACTTGCCCATGATGTGACAATCAATTTTCTTTGGATCATTTTGCTCTTCTCCACAATTTCTCTCCTCTCTTTGATGTCTCCCTTTTTTTTTTCTCTTCAATCCCTAATTATTTTACAAATCTCTATCATTCTATATACAATTAAATTTTAAATTTCATTATTTTTTCATAAGTGGCTTTGAATCCTCAAATTTTTCACCTTTTTTTTCTCTCCAATCCCTAATTATTTTACAAATCTCTATCATTCTATATACAATTAAATTTTAAATTTCATTATTTTTTTCATAAGTGGATTTGAATCCTCAATTTTTTGATGATATCAATTTTCTGGGTTTTAGATTCGACGTCGTGTTAGCGGTTAACAAATATTGTAGACGTTAACAGAAGTGTTAGTTGTTAACAATTATTTTTACGCTTCGCGTTAATAAATGTGTTCGCTGTTAACAAATATTGTAGACGTTAACAGAAGTGTTAACTGTTAGCAATTATTTTTACGCTTCGCGGAAATAAATGTGTTGGCTGTTAACAAATATTGTAGACGTTAACAGAAGTGTTATATGTTAACAAATGTTTTTACGCTTCGTGTTAATGAGAGGAAAGAGAAAGGACATTCTCGGCATTTTCTTGCCAAATGATTGTGTCAGTGTCCTTCATGTCCAATCAATGGTATTTTGCTAATTTGAACTTCAAATATGGATAGTTCACTAAATCACTCTATTTAATTCAATAATAACAAAGCAACAAAGTATTTGGTGTGCCATATTGGTATAGTTAAACAGTCCCCTTTCTTTTTTCCCCTAAAAAATAAGTTTGTGTTTCTTTATTCTTCTGATAATTCAATATGATAAAATAATGAAATATGTCAGTTCATTTAGTAATATGTAAAAACAATACGATTTTTTTTTAAAAAGAACTTATAATTAATTAAAACTGTAGTTACTTTTATTTTTTAAGATCGTTTTTTAAATGAAAATGTTTACTTTGAAATATAAAATAATAATTTTATTTGTTTCAAAAATAATTAATAATTACATTTTAAATTTAAAAATATTGTGAGAATTGACTATATTAGAGAGTAATAAATAGTATACTTGTAAATATACCAGAAAAAAACTATTTTAAAATAATAAAGGGTATTTCCACACCAGAAATATCATATCTATTAATAGTTGCAGACAATCTTTCAATCTCGTCTTAATCCGCATATTAGAAGTTTTAAAACCTATTTCTCCCTAATCCGAAAGATCTAAACCCATATCTCCATAAGTATTAAGTATGAATTAAAATCTACACAATCCGATTTAGATCGGTTTACTACTCAAAATTTTGATACATAACCAATGGTCAATTTCACTGAATCGATACAATATGAGTTTTAAAATTTACCAAAGTTTGATTCGGACGTTGGGTCGAGTTCGTATTTGGATCTTCGGTTGGTTCTAGATTTAAATTCGGCTCCAAACATATTAATTTGGTATCAATTTACCTTCAAACCATTAAAACCAAGCCAAACTTTCATTTATGGGGTTACGATCATTTTGATTGGGGAGAAATATGTTTTAATACTTCTAATATGTGGAATTATAATAAAGTTGAAAGATTGTGTGCAACTGTTACTATATGATACTTTTCCTGTAGAAATATGTAGTTTACCCCTAATAAATAGATGTTAGTTGAAAAAGATTTTCCTTTAGTAGTTTAGAGCAAAATATAAAAGTGAGTTGAAAATACTACCTTTTGGCAGTATATTCCAAAAATTTTAAACTCTGATTTCTGTCAGACTGGTATCAGCTCAATATTGGATTATAACTGCTTCAAAAATTTCCAATTCCTCGGATCATCAAACGTTAACTCTATTCAAAAGTTTCAAAACAAAAGAGAACAAATATCACAAAGTATTAAGAAATGGTGATGCGTACTTAATTATTGAACTATTCTAGCTTAGTAGTTGGGACTACGTATATAGGAAATGGCATACAGTCTCATCTTATTTCTCTCTCTCTCAAGGTAACCAAAAGCCTTATTTAGCTAGAACATGGCAAGAGAAAGCTAAACCCAGAGTTCTCTCGGATGAGAGGTGGTGGTTCTACATCTCCAATCTCAATCCTCTCCATTGATTTTGAAAGATCATCAACCGAGAATGGAATGCTGCCAAGAACACACAATATGTATACGCAGCAAAAAGAAATTGAAATGGAGTCAAATGGATAAATGAGAGTTCAAGAGAGTGAGTTACCTGGAATCATCATCCAATAAAAAGGAGTTGCTAACAGCATTGTTTGAATCTTCTGTCATTAGCACCCTCATATTTGCTATCACCTATAATTACAATAATTACTAGATTAGTTATCATGAATCATATATCATTATAAGAGTAGATTATTACAAAAAAAAACACAAAGCTTACGTCAGGTGATACGCTATGAGTACCGTACTTATCGTCCCAGTACATGGTACTTATTCGGTATAGCTGCTGTATGCTGAGTACCTGCATGCATTTTCAACCAGATTTGATGATCAGCACTAGTCTCAACACTTTTTTACTTTCTAATGTCAAACAATTTCAAATCCACGTACCGGGCACAGATCATGACTTATCTCATCCAATGTTTTTTGAGGCTTTTGGTGTATCACCTGCAATTTTTATTTATCATACAACAATGTGAGTAGAGGAATGTTTTGACTTGTCACAGGTTTAAAGCATGTATCATATGAAATGTACCAGAAACCCGATGGCCTGTCTGATATGCTTAAGCTCATCCCAAGAAGAACCTGCGTACTGCAATATCGGTTTTTTTAAGTATGTATTTGAAGTTAGAGAGTGAACCTATGATCATATCAGTTGTGTTACCTCATCAGTTGCTTTGTAACACCAGTGCTCTAGTTCAGCTAAACCTGCTTTTACGTACTCCCCATTACTAAATGAACAACACTCCCGTCTTAACAAAAGGCTGTCATGTCAGATTTGAGAAATGCGCTATTAATACAAAAGAATTTAAGAAGAAAATGTAATTAATGAGAGTAAGATGGTTACTAGCGAACCTGTTGAACAGTTGAACATTAATGAATGAGAATATCTGTGTGAACACCTTTCTGACCAAGAACGGAGGAACCTATATATGAAAAGTCAATGAAAGTCTTGTAATCTCTCAGCATGACTATTCAGAATATCTAAGACACTTACATGGTTTGATTTCAGAGTGTTGAGGAAGTTTGTAAGGCTCTTTACTATTCCTTGCCAATGCGCGATCAATGCTTGTTGAGCTTCAGAGTTGCCAACAGAACGGGATGCTCCTTTCACTAAACTTGCTCTTGATGTTCTTGGTGCCTAATCAAACATAAAAAAGCTTTAATGCGTTTGTTTCTTCTACATATAACCGATGTCCAGGACCGGATCTGAAATTTTAGAGGCTATAAATATAATTTTTAAGAATTTTAATAATTTTTTTTCTCGTAATTTGAAAGTTTGTCCCCACATAAAAGAATTTCAAAAATTTTAGGGCCTAAAACTAATGTTTCACGCGGCTGTGCCCAGATCCAGCCGTGCCGATGTCTATATACATACCTGAATGCACAGTCCAAGGAGAGGAGAAATCTCTTTCTTCAAGTTATCACGAATCATTCCATATATCTTTTCAACATAAGCTGTAAGCTGCTGCTTGAAGAGTAGAGCCGGGTATTTCGCTTCCACTTGCCTTAATGTATCAGCTCCACCATTTATCATGTTAAGATTCACACCTTGGGGCGTGCCACGGAAGCTCTAGATCGAGAATGATTAAACATTGACAAACTTAAAAAAACTTGTAATGCATGCAGTCTATGTTAGTAAGTAAAACGTTTAAGTAGGCAACTACACACACCTGAGTCATCCTCCCAAAGAGAGTGGCAGAAGATGAACGACGGCGTTGTGGAGCCATCCCTGCTGCACCACTAGCTTTAAGCGTGCGTTGGAGGAGTAAAAGCAACGTTGATGCATTGGACAACCAGTATGCTAATATATCATTGTTATCTTGCGTCTGAAAACAGATAAAAATAGAAAATTGTAGTCACTGATGAATATTAAAATAGTAAGGTAGGTCGAAACGAACCTCAATAGCATGTCCAATAGTCTGAATGATCCGATCAAAGACACTGGTTCTTTCAACTTCAAATGAACGCCATTGCAATAAGCATTTGTATATGATACATGCTGTGATGGGTCGGTTCCCTTGGAAACCTAAGTGTTGAACTATGCAGCGGATGAGCAGCTCCTGGTTCTCTTGTTGCTTCTCGTTTAATGATTTCTGTGGCTTATCTTCCACTTCAGCTATATCTCTATGGTTTATTGAATGGCTATGCAAATCCTGTTTCCAAAATTAAATCCAACCAAAAATGAAGAATTAAGGCAAAGCTAACATATATTACCAATGTTCGAAAAATAAATCGTTAGACGCTGTATAGAAGATTATTGTTTAGGCAGGTGTCTAAACCAATTTTTGAGCACTTAAGCCGATTTTTAAAACACTGGATATTACTCTTAAGAGATGTACTTACCAAACTTGGCCTTGCATCGACTGATAAATGACCGCTGGCCGAACCTCTCTGTGTTTTATTTTGATGAAAAGTTGGGAAGCCATTAACTTAAGACAGAAAAAATAAGAAGAAGAAATGGAGTCATATAGTTTACTACTAGCCTTACCTGTAAAATAGACCTGGACCGGCCAGAGAGAAGCTTATTTGGTGCAATGGACACAGCTTGTTGTCTTAACACTTTATTCTCTGATTCCAAGTTGTTGCATTTTTCCTCCAGCCTGATCATATTTTTTTATTATTACAACTTTCAGCTTAGATATCATAAGAATATTTATGGGACCTTCATAAGATAAGGGACATAGTCTTACCTTGTGACGTTTTCTTGTAGAAGCTGAACTTTTTTCTCTGTTTCTTCCAACTTATTCTTTCTGTCTTCACTAGTCACTTGAGCTTCATCAAACTTCCTTGCTGCATCATCAGCCCTTTGTTTCTCTTGTTCGAGATCACTCTGTTCGAAACACAAAACGGTTCACTATTTATCCACTGTGAGGATGGACTATTTATACACATACCTTTAGACCTTCCACTTGTTCTGTTAATGCCTCAATCTTTTGGGTATCTTCAACAACAACTTGTGTTTCTGTTACAACAGGAGGCGCTTCTTCTATGGCCTTCTTTGCAGCTTCACGTTCTTTAACAAGCATCACATTTGTTTCCTCCACTTTCTTCTTCATTTCCTCCATTGAACTCTGCAGTTTCGTTATCTCTTGAGTCTTTTCTTCTTCCAGGTCGGTCTACAAAACAAATTTGAAAAATTCCCATTATATCTTTTCTCTTCAGTATCATCACCCTACTAAAAACTCTTGAATATTTACCCTTAAACGTTTCTCCAGCTGCACACGGTATGTGAGTTCTTCGACTTTCTTTTCAAGTATATCCTTTGCCTCTTTCAGTGCGCCTGTTTCCCTCGAAGCCTGAAGACAAACAAAAAAACAAAAATTTATCTTCTAGCAAAAGCCATGAAAGAAAGTAGAGTCATGTACCATTTTGAGCTTTCGAAGTTCTTTCTTTGCAAGCCTGCCTCTCCATCGTGACTGCGAAAGGATCACTCCTTTCTTAAGCTTCTTGTAGTAAGATGTTGCCCTATGACAACGCCACTGAGCCTGCAATTAATAACACCAATCGATCAGTGTAAGAAAAATCGGAAAAAAAACGAAGCTAACTCGACACTTAAGATTAAGATGAATGTATAATTCTGACAACGCGACAAACCTGAATAGTCTTTTTTCAAACATAAATTTATTCAATGATACGGTTACAAACTTTGCTATGACCGAAGTCATACAGTTTCTACAAACGATTCGGAAGTGAAATGATTCTAAAAGAACCAGAAATAAACGGGGCAAACCTGAATAGTTGTAGCAGCCTTTGTTTGCTTCTTGAATCTAAATTCTTTATGAGCAGCCATTGCTCTTAAACCTGCCTGTACAACAAGTGCCGCTACATGCATATTTTTATATGATTTTCTAGAATGATATCTCCTAGCATTCTTCTGAATCTTCACAGCAGCAGCTTGTCTTCTCAAGTTTTCATAAAGTTTCGACGAAAGTCTTCCTATATATTTTTGCAAGACATCATCATTAATGAAGTATGAGTATACTGTTTCCTTTCTAAATTATATCAAAGAGAAACCAGGCATAATATAAGATGGGTTTACCTCTGCATAAAGCTTGGAGAGATATAGTAGCTTCTCTTAGTAAAATGAATCGTCTTCGGGCTTGATGAGTCCTTATTCGTCTCTGAATCTTTTTCGCAGCACCACTAAGAACCAGAGCTCTTCTTGCATCAAGTTCAGCCATCTGCCCCGCCCTTAAAAATATCTTTGTTTTACCAATCTGCATTATCCAACATATGATCAGCTGCCACTCTTCTCTCATTTGAACCATATTATATACGACCTGGAAAAATTGGGTACCTGGTATCCTTTGAGTCCAATATTGTCCAAAATCTTTTTCGAAGCAGCCTTCTCTTCATAGCTGTTCAGGGACCAAGTATACACTTAATTTTGAACTCCAAGATTAAATAAACTGTTGACAGTTAAATTTTTTTACTTACTTCCCTTCTAGAGCTTCAGGAGATAGAAGTCCAAAACGGTTAATGAACTCAAAGAAAGGTTTACGAGTGGGAAACCCTGCACAACTGATTCTGATCGCTTCCAAAACACCCTAGAAGTATACAAAACAAACATTAAGTTTTTGGTAAATGAAACTTTTGTAACACTCAACATGTCGCAATCAGGGCCTATCCTGAGATTTTGGAGACTATAAGCGGTTTAGTAAATATTTTAATAATTTTTTTTAAAAAAATTTGGAGATCTATGTCTATGTAATTTAAAAAATAATAATTTGAGGTCATAGACAAATGTTTCTTTTGGCTTTGCTCAGAACCGGTCCTGGTCACAGTTGGAAAAATATATATTATAATGCATATATACTTACACCACAACGAAGTTGCTGCATAATGTTGATATTCTCAAAAATAGCAGGCTTCAAAAGGTTATTAGGCTTCACACATCTGATGTAGTGAGGCTCAGTAGAGTTTAATGTTTCCATCAGTTGCTGGAGTTGCAACTGCATCAATCAAGAAAGCACACTTAATAAAACACAGTGACATTATTTGAAAAACTTTCACAGAATATTTCAAATGCTTTTTTTTTACCTTAACGCGAGAGCCAATGGATGAAAACTTGGAAGATTTAGATGTTTCTTCGAGCTTAGGAAAGAGTCCAACAACAAAAGGACACTTGGAAGCACCCAACAAATCTTGATGCTCAGCGATCACATAATCTTTGTTTTTGTCTAGAAATAGATCAGACTGATACTGGACCTGAAAGGGAAATAAGAAACTTAGAAGACAAGCTAGCCTTTCTCTTTGTTGTACAATGTTTAGTTAACAAGTAAGTAACATACTTCTCCAGCATAATGGGAAACGGTGAAATCTGTTCGAGATAGTTTTGGCTTGATGAACCTCTTGTTGGTCTTAAAAGTCTGATAAAGCTTGTTCGCAAATGTTTCATGTGTTGACTTCGGAAACATACTAAACAAACCAAAAAGACATTATTTATAAAAACATACAAAATGTCTATGTTGATTGAAAATAATAATATTACCAAGCTTCATCAAGGAGTGCCACAATTCCACCAGGTTTCTGAGATGAAAAAAATAAAACATATTATTAGACTGCATACTCATTAGGAGTCCAAAATTGGATTAGATAGTGACCTTTTCAATAAGATCAAGAACATCTTGATTGTCCACAAATTCGATGTAGCTCCAATCTATTGCTTCTTTTGTGTATTCCTCCTGTTCCATCTTGAAAACGTGCTGCAAGCACAACAAGAAGAAACTCGTTGATACAGAGAGGCCTAAATTACAATTTTGTTTCCACTACAATCAATCAAGAAAGTACCTGATTGAAATGTTGCTGCAACTTCTCATTCGTGAAATTAATACAAAACTGTTCAAAACTGCAACAAAAATAATCGTGTTATTAGCAGAGAGGAAACACACACACAGAACAGATGTTGGTGCAGACATTTTATTTTACCTATTTGTTTTAAAGCTTTCGAATCCGTAAATATCAAGAACTCCAATGAGTGATCTAGAATTCGCATCTTGTCCAATTGAGACGTTTATCTTTTGTACCAACCTGAAAATAACCAGAGATTTTTCAATAATAAATGTAAATCACCAAATGGTTGTAATGACAAAAGGCCTGCCACTAACCAATCAAACAACCGCGAATAAATGGTCTTAGCTAGACCGTCTCTGCTGATTGCAGCACTCTGTGGATCTAAACTTCTCTTGATAACTTCCTCAGGTGTGACCATAACACGTTTACATAGTGCATCTTCAAGATCCTTTAGATCACACCTAATTTATAAAACAAGACTAATTAGTTCTTGTACTGAAACTAGACACACTCACACACACAAATATTCTCCGGATTTACATGAGAAGTTCTGCAACTGTCTTAAGATGAAATTTGGCCTTATCATCCTTTGGAACCGATGAATCCACTTCCTTTCCCTTGGTGAATTCGATGTTACCAATGTGAAGAATCGCAGCAACCACTCTGAATATTGCTTCCTGTTGGAGGGAGACAATCACCACAATGAATACAAGAGCATAAGAGTTTTACTTTAAGCCAATATACACACCTGTTCCTTTTCGCTTATCCCGACAATATCCATTGCTCTTCTTGTAGCTATATAATCATGAGCATCACTTATACCAACAAGTTCAAAACACTTGGACTGATTCAGATAATGAAACGTCTTTGGATGACCCAACTTGTACTTTTCTATCTCCTGCTTAGTTTATAGAAAGTTAAACACCTAGAGTTTTCAATGATAAAATTAGGAAAAAAAAAAAAGAGATACCTCTTGTGGTGCAGCACATAGAAGATAAAAACAGTGGTAGTTGCGCTCAGGATCAGATATCTGACAGACACGAGACCTCTCAAGAAGATATGTTCTTACAGCAGCTCCTGATATTCTTCCTTGCTTATCAAATTGTATTTCAACAAACTTACCAAACCGACTGTGATGAACAAGAAATAAACATTTTAACCATCAAGTTCTAACCAGTAAACGCAATGTTAAAGTTTGCTTCACCTTGAATTGTTATTCCTGACAGTTTTGGCGTTACCAAAGGCCTCAAGGACAGGATTTGACTGCGAGAAAAGAAAAAGTTACATGAATATCTTATCACGATCATAATCAAGAAACGGATTGATCAGAAAGAACATCATATATATACTTCAAGAACTTGTTGTTCAACAGTTCGGCCTTCTGTAACAGCACGACCTCCGAGATAAGCAAGGTATCTCATAAGCATCTTTGTGGTTTCAGTTTTTCCAGCTCCACTCTCACCACTTACAAGAATAGAGTTGCTTTTTCCCTCATTGATCATTGCCCTGAGTTCACATAAATCACGTCTCAGTTAAAAAAGACCAATGTTCTAAAAATTAGTTTAGGCGGACGCCCTCGGTAATTTGGGCATAAGCGAAACGATTTTTCGTTTAAAAATCGGCCTAGACACCCACCTAAACAATAATCTTCTAAAAAATACCTAATCACCGTCTAACGATTTTTAGAACATTGAAAAAAACATAGATTCATCAAAAAGGTTGACTATTAAAAGAGCACCTGTATGCAACATCAGCAACTGCAAAAACATGAGGACTTAGTTCTCCAAATGGTGCTCCTTTGTATTGTTGCATCATATGTGCATCATATATGTGTGGCAGTCTTTGAAATGGATTAATTGCTATAAGGATGTTTCCGGTATATGTCTGTCATGAAAACAACTTCGC
Organism: Moricandia arvensis; assembly: GCA_905132765.1. Classification (NCBI taxonomy): domain Eukaryota; kingdom Viridiplantae; phylum Streptophyta; class Magnoliopsida; order Brassicales; family Brassicaceae; genus Moricandia; species Moricandia arvensis. Next base: position 39,407 of record CAJHQP010001123.1, read on the forward strand.
CGTTAATAAGAAAGTAGTCTTTAAGAAAAGAGGCAAAAATAAAATTTAGGTTACTAACATAAATCTCATTAAGTTCATATCTGATCTTTAAGTTCTGAAGAACACCAGGCTCATGTAAGTAAGATAGCTTTGTCATGTCATCAACACCACCTGCAGGTGCTTCCATATCTTTTGGGTATATCTTTGACAACTTTGCAGTGATCTATACATATTTAAAAAAAAAAAAAGTTAGAAAAAATCAGATTTGGTGTTGAAACTATGCTTTGACTAAGTTTGATTAGTATATACTACTAGCCTTTTTTCCATTAGTGGCCTGAACCTCAACTTCTTGTCCATTGATTTTTTCAACTTGCCCATCAATCCAAGCCACATCAGTGTCTTCAATCCAGACATGAGAACCTACAATGATGTTCACCGGAGTTCCCTGCAGTTTACAAAGAAGGAAAAACAGTTTTTGAAAAGCAATCGATGAAATCAGTAACCAATATCATCCTGTTATTTTAACAGGGGAAATGCTTATAGTACAAACTTGTGAATATAGCAAGAGTGACAAAAGTATACTATATAGGCTTTAATTGCCACTCTTGTATCAGATGATTGCTAACAATCTTGTATAAATCATGTCTTGTTTTGGTTTCTCATGTCATTGTTCCTTAACCTCAATTTTCTAATACTGTATGATTGGTTCCTTCTGATTATATTATAGATTTGAGTAAACGATTATTAAGGAGATTAGCAGAAAGTAATAAAAAAAATTACAATTAATAACATACCATTTGTGGAGGCTTCAAATCCAAATCTCAGCAGCTAATTAATTCCTCAGTGAACAAAACCCTATACATGAGGAGAAAGTACCAATAGTAGTAGATCGAGAAAGTGACTTGGAACACAAGGAAGCTATGAAAATTGTGAATACCTATAGACAAACAACACATGGAGATTTCAACCTACCTCAAAATTACTAGTGAGCATCACTCCGTGTGACAAAAGTCGAAACAAAACTCCTCATAATTTCAACCAGGGAGACAAATAAAAAAGATGAAATGGAACCTTGAGATGGGCTGATGAGGAAGTGGAATCAGATTGAAAGAGGAAAAAACGGAAGAGAGAAGGAGAGAATGAGGGAAACGTTAATAAGGTTGAATGATTCAGAGAGTGCCTTAATTCTTCTAAGAGTTTTTCTTCTGCCCTATGTTTTCGGCCAATTCGTGGCCCTTATTCGAGTCTTACATAAACATAAGCACACACACTCTTTCTCTCCTACCGTTACCTTCCGTTTTCACTGCCTAGAGATTGGATTAGAAGTTCTGACTGATTATGTATATAATTGCACCCTAAAGATTGGAGTTGAGAAATCAAGTTATGAAGATGATCCTATATTTAATGTAGATACTACTGACTTGCTGATGTAACCAAAAATGAGATTTTACGAGCCTGAACATCACACACATCAATAACATAGACTTCTCATGTGCATTAAACAATTTCATTTATATAAAATTTGGGATATACACTTCATTTTTTCTGTAAAGAAACATAATCAATGACACAAAAGCTGTTTTGTTTATCAGATTTACTAAACTTACCGCTTCTGTTCCCAATCATGGTTCGAAAGAAGGGACATCATTCTCAGGAAGGTGTGTCAAACTGTAACTTAATCTGTCCACAACACTTCTGTATGGATCATCCTCACGTTTCTTCAACAAGTAGGCTATGCATTTCTCCACTTCCTCTTTCGCTTCCAAGTAAACCTGTTTTGCTGCTTCTTTGTCTTTCACAAGTTCTGGTCTTCCTTTTGTTTCTATCGGTTTCCCAAACAGGTAATAGAACCGACCTGGGATTTTCGGTAAGAGCCCTGGCAAGTAGAGTTGCTGGTTTGCCACCTCTCCACTTGATTCTTCCCTATGTATATACATTATCACAACACTCATCAGCTTTTGACTTGTATTGTTTTGTTTACATGTGCATCATTAAGTTTGTTCAGTTAAAAGAATAAGTAACTTTACCTCAACTTAAATTCTTGGGTATCGCGAGTTACTTCCGAGACATAGTTACTGACAATTGGAATCTTCATCAGGTCATTGTAATCAAGAACCAACTGCAAAAGGCAAAAAAGAAAGTACAGATTACAAGAACTGTACAATGCAAACATTGGAGCGTTTTCTTGTTAAAGGCAGAGCTTACTTCAGCTATGTCGTCTTCACCAACCGTTCCAAACGGCACTATAGTTGCGCCAAACCGTGCTGCCATTCTTACGAACTCTTGCTGGTCAGGCCAAATCAGTTTGTATTGTTCACCCTGTAATACAATCAAAATGCAAAACAAACAATCAAAACTTCAATAGCTAACTAATAAATGGTTTCACTAACTTGTCATGAGAGATACTAAACCAAAGAAAAGGGTATGAAGATGGCTAACTCGGTTATGGAGAGCCTCTCGTGCGCCGCCGGGGTAGAGAAGAACATGAGACTTAGAAGATAACAGCTTGAAAAGATTGGTTGCGGTGACAGGGTAGGCACCAAATACCTTAATCCAGTCCATATAGCCAAACTCCTTCGCTGCATCATTTTCTGAATACAGAACTGGATGTGCCATTCCACGAAAGAGAATGTTTTTCTCTTTGATAAATGCTTCGGACATTGGACCAAGTTCCAACCCCATCAGCATGTGGTAACCAACAAGTAACACCGGACCTTCATCTGGAACACCAGCAAGTCCCTTCACTATCCTACCATCTTCCATAGTTGACAGAAACACAGAACTAACAGCATTTCTTAAGAACCTGCTTGTCACAAGGGAAGAAAAAAGATACTACTATCACATGAATCTTAGTATGTAACTAAAACTCACATTTGGATCTTCAAAGCAAGGCTTAGGGAAGTTACCTGAGTAGTTCTTGAAGGGCAAAATCAAGTTCTCCCTGACTCGGAGGCAAGAAATCAGAAGCAAAATCATATCTCCGTGAGCGTCTGTACTTGCATGTACCTTTTATAACCGTGAGCAAACTGATGCTATCTTCCTGGAACAATGAGTAAGTGAATGAAATTAAAATTAACATTCCTCCTGTGTTACTCTGATGACAATACTATTTTTAACTTACCAGTAAAAGGGTATGCCCGTTTTCCTTGAAGCATCGAACAGTACAGTTTTTAAGTAACCCATAAAGCCTTTTCGATTCTTCTTGGCTAGGAAGCATCCTGTCCTTTCCACTGAAAGCCCGTAAGAAAAAAAAATTCAAACGTTATTTCTATAACATCTTGATGGTATGTCTTCAACTGAACAAGTAGGAGACAAGAAATGCAAATACAATAAGGAAGAAGATAACCTAGCAAGGAGCAAGACTTCGGCTTGAACAGCATGGATGCGAGAATTTGCATAAGCAGCGCCAGCTCTCAGCAACTTGAGCTTCCAAAGTAAAGTTTCTCTTGGAATAATTGCACCGAGCTCCTACAAGCGCATGATAAAGAAAAAGAAGATGTCATCTTGTGTAAGAAACAGAACCAAATAAATGCGTTAAAAAGACACTCACAGAGAGAAGAGGAAGCATGGAGTTAGTAAGCTTATCTCTCAACTTTTTCAATCTTGTTCCTGCTGGAAGTTGGTTGTCTATACCAATTGAAGCCATCTTTATCGGATCACCTAATTATCAAGAAAGCCTGAGTATAGATTATTTAACAAGAAAATAAAGATCTTCTTTGTTACAATTCATGTACCCATAATGAAGCTTAGAGCATATGGAACAGTAAAATGAAGCTCTTCTGGCACCATCTCTAGTATAGGCAGCAATGGCTGTAGCGGTGACCTATCAAATGATGTAGCTAAAAGCAAAGGAAAAATGTATTTAGTCACTCAAAACAAATATAAGTTCATGTATTCATTTATATATATCAAAAAGTATTTACTGACCTGGGTTGACTAGTATCAACACCAAATCTAATGAAGGGTTTCTGGCAGCAACAGCAAGAGCCAGACATCCTCCAAAGGAATCACCCACAAGATATATCGGTTTATTTGGGCGTGTAGCATGCTCTTGCCTCAAAACATCTTCGACTATTCTCACCAAGCCCTTTATGGTAAGCCAACAGTAGAGAATTCTCAGAGATGAATGAGCAAATAACATGAACAAGTCAACTGATTCTATCCATTTTGACATCATTCAAATAGGTATCATAGTGAATGTATATATGCTGACAACCAAATTATTTTCTTCTCGCATTATTACAATCTTCTTTTTGACATTAAAGACAATAAGCCTTGTTATATTTATATGTACTCCTAGATATGCATTTATATACATCTACAAGAGGGAATAGAATTCAGGGAAGATCAGGATAGCCAAATGTGTATATCTGTCTTTTTTATATGTCTGTAATAATTATTACCTTCAAATGGAGTTCGATCATGTACTGGAATATGCAGGCACCAGACATGAAAAGCCCTGGATATAGGAAATTCATTAAAAACTGTCTAAGACTATGAAACACTTGTGTGACAGAAAATTACACAGAAAATATAAAATTATAAGCTTATAAAGACGTTCCATCAGAACCCTGTTAAGATTTGTTTGTATTAGTTCTCAGCATTAGATACTATTGCTTCTGCAACTTTGAACTCAAAGTATATATTTTCATTGGTACATTTCTTAGTCAAATGTAGTTTCAGGGAAGGTATAATTAACAAAAGAGTGACCATACCTCCCAAGAGCTATTTGATGTGGAACAAGACCCATCCCAGTGCCATCCATCCCTGCATTTCCAAAAAGTCAAAACTATCGAAAAAGCTTGGAATTTCAACTAGATTGTGTAAGTATCAGATAAACAACAGTAAGTTCTATAACGCCTTTAGTGAGTCACATTCAAACATTGTAAGAATATTAACCATTAGTCATTAATTATTGCAAAAGCTTAGAACTTTGAGATAAAAACAGTAAAAACCATTACTAAGGAGTAAAAACTTAATTCTTCTAAAGAACATAACAAAACAACATAAAGAATCAAGCTTTCTGCACAATCAAGTTAAGAAAACCCAAACTTTGATATATATTTTATTTATTACCAGGTAAGAAGAGTAAGGTAGGAGCATCTTTGATTGGTTGGCCACAATCAACGGGACTGAACCACCGTGGAGGACCACCGTCAGGCTTCTTCAAAATCTCTCTAGCAGCAGCAAAGTAATCCTTGACAGATTTGGAGCCATACCCATCATCCCACAACAGCTCAATTTCTTCTTTCCTTTGAAACTTTACTTTCCCATTCACTTTTGGTTCTTGGACATTAGACACAGAGACAGAACCGTTCACAGGCTCCACGGACGTTGTCGCCTTCTCACCCGAAACTTGAGCTCTTACCTTGAGATTGGGTCTCTGCTTATAATTCGATCTGAAACTTGGCAACGCCAACAAACTTGAACTTGTTGTTGTTGTTGTTGCCATTTTGCCCTTTTTGAGTCTGGCAGGGCAATGGAAAGGATTCTTCTTAAAATTTACAAAAGAGAAAAGGAGCTTTTTAGAGGAAAAATAGGAAAATGATACATACGTTACAAAGTTTTACACTGTTTGTGCCAACAAATAAATAAAGATATTTTTTTTAAATGCTCGGAACACAAGGTTGTGTAGAACCTAGTACCAAATCAATTTCTAATAAAAAATTATACACAATTAATCTAGTGTAACTAAAATATTTTATATGGTTTTGTCTGAAATAGCTTTTAGTATACTGGTTAAACTTTGTTGTGAACCCCAAAATAGTCTAGTTTCAATAAATAATTGAAATATATTTTTATTATTTTTGGTCTAACTTGTAAGTATAAAATTGTATTATACAAAGTAATAGTCTTTCAATTTAAAATTATACAGTAAGTGTTACCAAATAAATGAAGATAAAAAGAATAAGAAAACATAAAAAGAAAGAATTAAAATAATTAAATATGATAAAAGAAAAGAAGAATGAATCTATGAAAAGTTACAAACAACAGAATACTTTTAAAATTTCATATACATATATGAACATATAATAATATTTATTAATCGTAAATATCAAAAATAAGCGACAAATATTTTGGAAGTGTTTGCTCATCTAGAGATTCAAGTTCATTGATCTTTTTGATGGAGAATTATGATTGATTGGGAAATTTGATGAAATAACCAACAGAAAAACAATAATTCATTATCTAATTAAAATCACACCCTCCATAGAATGATTATAAATCACAGGCGCACCAAGTTCAGAAGTTGCAAGAAAGAGGTTTTCATTGGCATGTTAGATCTTTTTGATGGAGAATTGGTGACAATGAGTTAGCATTATTCCTTTCATGTAGGACAATATAATGGGTATCTATAGAAAATGACGACTAGGTTGGGATCTGGTTAGTTGTAGACGGTAGGAGATACTTTTTTTGCTTTGAGTCCTAGAATACCACATCTCTCACACATAGATGAAATCCATATGTATTCAGCATTAACAAGGAAAATATTACCTTGTTTATCATCCAATGCAATAAGTTTTGGAAATTCTGTATCCACTTTCATCTCGACTTTAACCTTTGCTTTACCTAAATTGGTATGATTAAATCGATGTTTATGCATAAGAATAGGTTCTCCAAATCATGATACAACATGACTTATTCTTAATCTTGAGTAGTAACAATTAAGAATATTTTTCAAATGGGTCCAAACTGGAAGGATAGAGATTCTGGGATCCATGGCAGTACGAAAAAAAACAATCATCAATATGCATACTCCTCGCTTAATAACCCACTAACGAGTATGTTAGTGCTAGGTATGAAACATGAAAGATGAATCACCAAACTTTTTACAACTGATCTTACAACTTTTTCTCCAAATTCTATTGACCACAACATGAACCAGACCATCTGAAAATAAGAACACATATGGAATTTGCCATTAATATACTCGTTTTTTCTCGGAATCTAGTCTAAATATTTTCGAAGGAATAGTTACTTCGGAGATACCATTCAGTCGATAAATTAGAGATACTGTCCGGTAAAGATTCTGCGACTGTGGGCTTAACCTGACCTGATTGTTATTCATAATTTATGGATGAGTAGTTTGAATCTTAATTTTTATTATTTGTTAAAGTTAAAAAAATTGTTTTATGGAGAAAAATATTGTATACTGAAGCTCCATATAAATAATGAACTATTTTGCATGTGGTTTTATTCTCTCTTGGAGTCGTTATCAAAATTACGCAGTTAGGCAATACTATCTAACAAGAAACAAAAATAAACATTCTTACTTTTCACTGTCGTTTTCCTATATTCATTTCTATTTTTGATAAATATCTTCCTTTTATTATGTAATCATTTCCGTTGTATATTAAGAATAGCAATTAAAACAAAATGTATGGTTGGTGTATTTATTGTCCTTGGAGGAGTTAGGTCACACGAAAGACGTGTTCAATTGGGTTCCGTAAAGTTTTTTAACGGTAAATAAAGAAGACACAAAGCAAGCGTAGAATTTGGATGTATTCACTTTCCTTCCGTCTCCGTTTCAAACAACAATGACCACAGAAGTCCACATTGATCGCACGTACCACGTTTCTCCTTCACATGCCTCATGTTTTAGAAAGAAAACCAATTATTTGGGCCGACTACAGAATATTGAGAAGGGGTGAAAACATAGTCTGGTCCAGCATGCAAAATCATATTCAAATGAAATCCCATTTTTTTAAGTCCACAGCAAGGCCCACGGTCGTAAGCCCGTGGAAATTTCTCTCTTGTTAAATGTGTTTCAAGAAAAAAAAAAGAGACATTAACATGAATAACCACAAAATTTATTATTTTCACAAAGAGTGTAAATTCTTTATTTTTCAAAAACATTGAGAACATTTTGGAAAGGTGTTTGCTTAGATCTAGTTAAGCCAAAAGTTACTTTGAATGACATACAATAACTTCCATTCAGTTTGTGATTCTTTAATAAAATTTCTCATTCTTTTTCTTCATAAAAATTTGAGATTTAGATTTGGATAGAATAATACTTTCTCTCACTAGAAAAATAGAACAAAATGTTTATTTTGAAATTTGAGAGGTGTAATAAATATAATTGTATAAAGAAGTGCAATTATAGCCTATTTTAACCTTAGGCTAAAGCTCCACCTATATAATCTAAAGGCCCAATGGTATAATTTAAACCTTCTCTTTTAAGCATAAGCATATAAACGAAAAACCAAAGATCAAACCACAACCAAATTAACAAAAAAAATCTAAACCAATGGAATAACCGTGTGGGTTTTATATCTCTGGAACAGAAAAATCAAAATTAAATTGAAATTCAAAAGACGAAAATATATTTAAATATCTACAATATACTCTCTCTATTACAAACATATACATATTTTAGAAAAAAATATTGTTTCAAAAAAATATATTTTACATTTTAATGTATTTTGTGTCAACTAATAATGAAAAATTATGAATTTCAAAAACATTAATTGTATTTCTTGAAGTTTTATTGATTTAGAAAAACTATACATTAATAACTAAATTTTAATATATTTTATTAGAAGTGTAAATTTTTTAAAACATGTATGATTTTGAAACATATGGAGTAGTTTATACCTAAAAATATTAGTTATATTAAGCTGTAAAATTACCAAAGATTTTTTAAAATATTACTTATAAACCAAACTACCCAAACAATCGAATTACCATTACACAAAATATTTAAATTATATTGATAATCCAAAATAACTGAATTACTTGAATAACTTTTAATTTAAAATTTAAAATTTATCTAAATTACTTGATATTTGATTCCAAAACTGAAAAATTTGAGATTTACCTATATTATCTAAATTATCTGGAAATCAAAACCAAAATTTATTGAATAGTCTTTGTTTCTAACATTGTTATCTAAACCGAATTGTGAACCGAAATAACTGAACCTAACTGGATTAAAAAATTTATAAATAACCAAACAGTTTATATATCTCTAAAATTAAAAAACCAAAAAAAAATGAAAATGAACCGAAAACTACCCAAGTCTACTCTCCTCTATATTATTCTCCTCCACATTTTCTATTTTTTACATATGGTCATTCTTTTTGTATATTTAGTTAAATTACTCTTCCATTTTTTGTCACAAAGCTAAATTACTCTTTAAACAACTATATGCAACATATAATTATGGACTCAGCTGATTTTACAAGAAGGAAAAAAAATCAGGAAATTAAATAGAGAGTTGTGTCAAAGAAAAAAAAACGCTCGCCTACTTCCCACTTCAAGCTCATCCGCTAGCTCGTCCTCTCTCTCAAGCACCAGTTTCTTGCTCCAAAGATTCGATCTCTGCTCCTGAACTCTCCCCTCAGATTCCGCAACTAAGTGTTTGTTTTCTCTTACCGCAAGTTCGAGCTTCCATGGAGGTCGGAATCATTTGATTAGGGTTAGGGATTCGCCCCAATTAAAATCTCAGATCGACCTCGTTTTATAGCTTCAAACTCTAAATGGGGTGTGTCTTTGGTCGTGAGGTTTCGTCTGGAGCCGCCACGACGACGAATACATCTGAAACTAAAACCTCCAAAACTGTGGAAGCGAGTAAGACCAACGTTGCTGCTGCTGATGTTGTGGTGGATGTAGAGAAGAAGAAGAAGAAGCATGAAGTTGAAGAGGAAGGAGATAAGAAGAAACCAAAAGGAGATCGGAGAAGGTCAAAGCCAAACCCACGCCTGAGTAATCCTTCAAAGCATTGGCGCGGCGAGCAGGTCGCTGCTGGTTGGCCTTCTTGGCTTTCTGATGCTTGTGGTGAAGCTCTTAATGGATGGGTTCCTAGAAAGGCCGATACTTTCGAGAAAATCGATAAGGTGGGTTGTGTTGATGATGATGTTGCTGGCTTTACTGGTTCAGAAGTTTTTATTTTTAAATGTGTGTTTTTGAAATTGTCTTGTAGATTGGACAAGGAACGTACAGTAATGTGTACAAAGCAAAGGATATGCTGACTGGTAAAATCGTTGCACTTAAGAAGGTTCGGTTTGATAACTTGGAGCCTGAAAGTGTCAAGTTTATGGCAAGAGAGATTCTCGTTCTGCGCAGGCTTGATCATCCTAATGTTGTTAAGTTGGAAGGTCTGGTTACCTCCAGGATGTCTTGTAGCTTATACCTTGTTTTTCAGTACATGGATCATGATTTAGCTGGTCTTGCTTCAAGCCCTCTTGTTAAATTCTCTGAACCAGAGGTTAAAAATCTCACCTTTAGATTTAAAATCCAAAAATATAATGCCATTTCTAAGAGCTTTTGATTTACTCTTCCGTTTTGCAGGTTAAATGTTTAATGCGTCAGTTGTTATCTGGTATGGAGCATTGTCATAGTCGTGGTGTGCTTCATCGTGACATTAAAGGATCAAATCTTCTTATTGACGATGGTGGTGTTCTCAAGATTGCTGATTTTGGACTGGCCACTATTTTTGATCCTAATCACAAAAGGCCCATGACTAGCCGAGTGGTCACACTATGGTATCGAGCTCCAGAGCTTCTTCTTGGGGCCACTGATTATGGTGTTGGTATTGATCTTTGGAGTGCCGGTTGTATTTTAGCTGAGTTATTGGCGGGAAGACCTATTATGCCTGGTCGAACAGAGGTATCTACCTGGTCGAATCATCATCATCATCCTGTTTTGTCTCATTTGATATTTTTTTATTCATACATAGTGGGCCTGCCCTTTTCTCATGAAATTAGGTGGAGCAACTCCATAAGATTTACAAGCTCTGTGGTTCACCATCAGATGAGTACTGGAAAAAAGGAAAATTTACACACGGAGCGATATACAAACCACGTGAACCATACAAAAGATCCATTAGAGAGACATTTAAAGATTTTCCACCATCATCTCTTCCTCTCATTGACTCCCTTCTTTCAATTGAACCAGAAAACCGCCAAACTGCAACTGCTGCTTTAGAAAGTGAAGTATGTTCTACTTTTTGGTTCTGTTTCTGTTTTACATGTACTGGTTTGATGATGCTGGCTGGATTGAATTAGTAATACTCTCCTGTACAGTTCTTTACAAGCGACCCATATGCCTGTGAACCTGCTGATCTCCCAAAGTATCCACCTAGTAAAGAAATGGATGCAAAGCGACGAGATGAAGAAACTCGGAGGTTAGTTGCATTTATAGTGTTGTAATCATTGCTAAATTATCAATTTTAGTCTCTGTCTCTCATGATCATGGAAATACTTTTACATTTCCTCCCACGGGTTCATGAAAGCTGTTATGAATCATAACACGAGTCTTGAATCTTGATGCTGAGAGTGCAGATTGCTGAGGTGGTTTGTATACATTTGTGTACTCTACTCATATCGTTGTCTGCATATTGAAAAAGTAATGTTGTATGTATACTTAGTATTTAGTTGCTCCTCTCAGTTTAGGTTCTGACTTTGGATATAAGTTATCACCATCCAGATAGAGTGGAGTGAAATACATTTATTCTGGAAATTCAGATATGAATGTTGATTCCTCTATTACTTGAAGCTATATCATACTATATCTGTTGGCATGCATAGACATATACTTTTCTCTTGTGCAGACAAAGAGCTGCTAGTAAAGCCCAAGGAGATGGTGCAAGAAAGAATAGGCACAGAGAGCGTTCAAATAGAGCACTTCCAGCTCCAGAAGCTAATGCAGAACTTCAGTCAAATGTCGATGTAAGCACCTCTCAACTCTCTCTTTTCATAACTTCTCTTTTTGCTCAACAATTATTCAATTAGGTTGCTTCTAGGTATATAATGAATATAGTTGTTTTAAATTGGTTTTGCGGCATACACTTGTCTATGTTAGGATGTGAGCTGAATAATGGTTTTATTCCACCAATGCATAGTCTTCAAGGACAGTGAAATATTCCATTATACATAAAGATCGATTAATTAACGTGTAAAAAATATTGTTTAACCCTATCTTTGACACAAAAAAAACAGAGGAGGAGATTGATCTCACACGCCAACGCAAAAAGCAAGAGCGAGAAGTTTCCTCCACCACACCAGGACGGTGGGGCAATGGGGATACCATTGGGAGCCTCGCAGCACATAGACCCGACATTCGTCCCACCAGACATGGCTTCATCCTTCACTTCCAGTTCTTTCAATTTTTCGAAAGACGAACCGCCAACACAAGTTCAGACCTGGTCAGGTCCTCTGGGTCATCCCATCACAGGCATTTCCAAAAGGAAGAAAGATAGTACCAAAAGCAGCAAAGGAAAGAGAGCAGTGATGGCTTGAGCCAGAATATATTATTGCATGCAAATGCTCTCTTTCTTCAATTTATGACAATGTAAGTGTTAACTTTATTATTCTTTGTTGCTTCTTGAAAAGAAAGTGTTTTATTCTTTTCAAATTTGCGTAGACGGTCATGTGTTTATAATTATTATTAAGACGTTATATTATGTAATATACACTACCTTTTTGTTGCTATTCTTTTAAATATATCTGCTCGACCTATACAATAATATAATTTATTTAGATTTGAGAATTAAGTGTGAGAAAGTTTTTGAATGTATTTTCTGTCAACACTACAAGCTCAAAATCAAGGCAAGAATGGAGAGCAAAGCAACGAGTGGGATTGTGTGATCAAGTTAAGCAAAGCCCACTTGAGAAAGGAGTGAAGTTCAACGGCGCTAGTGCTGAAAATTGTATCAACTTTTATGGTTATCTCTTCTTCAATATAGATTCATTCTTCATCTTAAGGTTCTAGCTAGAGATCCTAGCTTTCCAGCTAGAGGAGAGTTTAAGAAGCCGTTCACCATCGATCAAAAGTCTCTTGATCCAAGAGCAAGAGGCACCAATATGTATAAGGAATATCTTTTAGACAACTTATCCAAAGTCAAGAAAAAGACATATAAGTTGAGCTAAACGACTTTTTAAAAAAAGAATCGAATGACAAAGAAATAGCATCTAATACAGATTTTTGAAAGACTGATCGATCTGATTGATCAGAAACTAGGCAATTAACTAGTCAAAAAGAGAGGCAATGGATCATCTCTCGTGATCGACCGGGCACGGTTGTTCATAACCATCAGACAAAGTCCTAGAAGTTTGATCAACCGGTCCATCGACCCATTTCATTTGATTGTCCGGTCGACCACCATGTAATTCTTTAAACAGAAAAAAATAACACAACATAACAATGTGATTTTGGTTTGAGGGAGGTTATTTGTTATCTAACAAATTTCTTTTTGACTGATCAGTTTCTGTTAAATGTTTCTAGTTAACTTTTCAGATTGTGCATACACGATGACAGTCATTTCCAAATCATGTGTTGGATACTTTCCTTGGCGTTTCCTTAACTGTCTAGATGCATAAGTGATCCCTTGCGGTACCAAACACATCCAAGTCCCACTTTAAATGTATTTGTGTACACTAACACTTGAGTACTCGTTTACATTTCTTTTAGCTTGGAGAAACCATTCTCGCATTCATCTGACAACACGTACTAAACATCTTTACATTTTAGTTTTGTCATTGGATGGTCATGCTAGGACAACCTTAACTAACCGTTGTAGCAACCAGCCAAACCAAAGAAGTTTCTCATCTCAACTACACTTTTAGATTTAGGCCAGTCCGCAACGGCCTAAATTTTTCTTTGATCGATAGACATTCTTTTTTCTGAAACAACATGAACTAAAAACTGATTTCTCTTTGTTAAAAGTTGCATTTGCTAAGCTTAGCAAAAAGCTTATGTTTGCGCTGTCTATTCAAGATCGTTCTCAAATGAGACTTGTGCTCTGAGTAGATCAAGAAGTCTTCTATGAAGATAATAACAAATTCATCTAAAAAATCTCTAAGACGTTCTTCATCAGCTTCATGAAAACCTATGTGCGTTGGTTAATCTGAAAAGCATGATCACAAACTCGTAATGTTCATATCTCCATATGCAAGCAGTCTTATGATATCCGGAGATTTAGATGATTATATGTCTTCACCAACAATATCTTTGACAGAAGCAGAATTATCCATTCTCCAGACATCTCATTTATTGACTTACCACTCTTCTCGATGCACATAAAAGAGACTCAACAGGTTAAGTAAATTTATTTTTCCCTCCCATATCATATTCCATAAGATGGAAACTTTAAGATGATAATTTTCTTTTTCAACAACATATACTAAAAACGATTCGTAAGGTGACTTCTGGAGAATGAAGGTAAAAACTTTCAAGATGAAAAAGTCAAATACAAGCCTTGTAAAAGTTTGCCCAAACGAACATAAATCTCAACAAACATAAGTGGTCTCTAGCTAACCAAACAATAACAAGATAGTGGTATGGGTTTAGTGTCTCCATTGTTGGTTTTGTAATAAATGATTTAGACTTAAGCCTTTGCCTTCATAATCTCCTCAATGAGCTCAGCTGCTTGCTCGACAGTCTCAATCGTCTGAGCTTTCTCCTCCGACATTTCAATCTCAAAGGCTTCCTCCAAGCCCATCACAATCTCCACCTGAACACAAAACCACACACGTCATTAGTATGTGCACTAGTCTAAACACCAGTATGATAACTTGTTTCCAGAGCCGGATTCTAAGATCTTTTATACAAAATTTTTGTTTTCATAATTTAAGGGCCTTTGTCTATGTAGAAAACTTCTAAAATTTTGGGAGCCAAGACAAATGTTTCATCCGGCTGTCTCCAGATCCGGCCCTGCTTGTTTCTAATTGTTGCTTCATAACAAATGGTTAAAATAAAAGTTGGAGAACAGAGGATTGTGAGAGGTACCGTATCAAGAGAATCAGCACCAAGTTCAGAAAATTTGGTGGCGGCAGTAACTTTGTCGCCCTCTTTAAGTGAGAGTTGCTTTTTGACGACTTCACACACTTTGTCCACTGTCTCCGGTTTTGCCTGTAAAGAAACCAATATTGAAATAGATTTAGCAGAACAATAACATATCATGTAACTATGTTTTTGTGTTATGGAAGAAGACAAAAAGAGGCTTACAGCGCAAGAAATGCTCAAGCGGGTATGAAGTGGGCGAAGCGTGAAAGAAAGACTGTTTCTGCTTCCCTGGCTAAAACCTTTAACCGTAGTTGCCTGCCATCATAGAAGAGAGGTTTAGCTTCTCGTTTCTTGAATACCATAATAGAAGATAGGAGATGAATATTCATTAATCTAAAATGATGTACAAGTATGAGTATATATACAAGTAATTAAGTGAGTCTAACTACCCGTGATTAAGCTTAAGCATATACATTCCATTAACTACTCTTATAACCAGAGAACATAAATAGAAAAGCAACTAAGTCTATGTAATAACTTATGATGTAAGAGAAGCAATTAATCAGATCTATTACAAAGATTCAAAGTTCCTGCATAATCAAGATCCGAGAAATGAATCATACAGCCGTTTCAACAATAAGATCTGAGGAAATGATTCTGTAAAATCTACCGTTGATAAGAATAAAACAATACTAGATCGAGATCTGTAAGAAAATAATCAGATCTGACTATACTCGTCAAAAAACAGTTATAATGGAGATAAAAAAGGGTGGAGATTCGAGATTTGTAGTGAAGTAGAGAGAGAGACCATTTGGTGAGGACGAGCCTTCAGGGAAATAGAGGTAGCAGCCATGGAAGCCATGAATCCTAATGAGATATCGGAGTGAGACAGGGGAGGCGGAGAAGGCAAAGAGAAGAGGGTGAAGAAGAAGTGATTAAAGAGTCTTTTTATTTATTTATAGTAGTGATTGTCTTTCTGAGATTCCAATGAGAATGTAAACAAATCAGGTGGAGTAGGTACTTTGGCAGATCCAGGTAGGAAAATTACAATTTAGGTCAATTAGAGAAAAATAATGAAAGGGATATTGCACTTCATAGTAAGAAAAAATGTTAATAATTCATACTGATAACACCATAGTATAATACAAAGTGTATTGTATATAATAATACAATAGATGTTTTCCTGCACCAATCATGTGCAGTAATAAAACATATAAAATGAAACTTTCAAATTTTGTTAATATCTTAGATTTTTTTTATTTTTTACTAATATTTAATATATTTTTTTAATTAAACGTAAAACTAAATAAAATAAGTAGTTCTATTTATTTAAATTATATTAAATATATATATATATATTTAAAATCATAATCGTAGATAGATTTTATCTATTTTTTGTTTAAAATATATTAAGTCAACTTGTTTAAATTAAAAATGTATAAAACTATATAATTATCAAAATTAAAATTAAACCATACTTTTTTAAACATTAGATATTAAAAGAAAATAAATGGTATTATGACTAAATTATAATTTAAAAATTGTATAAAAATTGAAAATATTTTTAGTAATAAAATTTTATAATTATAAAAATAGAAATAAATAATATTCTGAAATTTGTTAAATAGTTTTATATTTATATTATTATATTATTTAATATTATATTTTAATATATTTACTTTAATAATGATGTATGCGTTATCAACATATTCTAAAAAGTTTATCAAACATAAAATCAACATTCAATGTTATTCTCCATGTGACATTTACTCATAAGCTATGTCATCAATTCTAATATGCTATGTCATCATTTCTAATATACTATTTCACATTTTAGTGAAATTGCTTGTAGAAAGGACATGTGTAAAATCACTTTACAAATAATGTTTAAGGATTTCTACTTTTCTTCGCCCCTAAAGCAGTTGGTTGAAAAAACAATTTATAATAAATAATTAATTATTTCAAAAGTAAAAAATGTGGGTACATAATATTCACACATAACACTAAAGATATTTTTTTCTCGAGAAAATGAATAGGACTTTTGAGAAATCGTCTTGTTTACATGTGGTGAAGAAGAGAGGTTTCAAAGATTTATGGGGCGAGTGAGGAGAATTTTTTTTGAGATTTTGAAATTGAGTTTGGCAAAGAAGAAAACACAATACCTGGGGGAGTTGATAGAGTCCAAGGACTTCAAGGAGGTTAGTTGCTTTCATATTCTTAGATTCTCTGCATCTGCATTCCTCCGTTGTTGCATATCAAAATCGCTTTTTCTAACACATATGGAAAGATGATCCCAAGATTGTAAAACAAGTACGGCGAATACAGAAATGCAGTCGAGGAAAGTGACTCAAACATTGATTGTAGAACCGTTGTCAACGAAGAGAGGAAGGAGACGAAGAATGGATGTATTCATATACTATTTATGAAATGGAACAGATTATGTTCCTTCAATTTTGACACTTCTCTTATTTGCTATGTTTATTAATATATACTGTACTATTTATCATGTTATATTTCATTCAATGTTTGAAAAAGAAGATTCAATTTTGTTTGGAACTATAGTTTGTAATTTTTTTGTGTTGGTTGTTATTTCGTGTTCCATTTATATGAGTTTTGTATGTGTATATGAGTTTTACATTGGTGTGCATATGACTTTGTAAAAAGAAGTAGTATAGTTAAGCGTAAATAAAATAACATTTATTATGACATCAAATAAAATAAAATATAATGTGATGTTGAATAAAATAATATTTATATGATATTGATTTTTTTGTTAACCGTGGGGGATCCCAGACGGTAAATCCAGACTAATCCCCACGAGGTCTTCTATCCGGGCACACACAGTTATAGGCGGGAAGGTGGCCAAGGCGACTCGAACCCAGAGCGGATACTCCAGCTGGAGTTCCATTACCACTAGGCCAAGAGCTCTTGGTTATATGATATTGTTTTTTCTTCTTCTTTTCTCTGATGCCATCACTTTTTGTCTCCTTTGATGCCGTTAATCTGAATATTTTATTGATGTTGTGATGCATATGCTTTTGTAATTGTGTTATATCATTCGGTTTTTGGTTCGAAAGGTATAACATGTTTGCTATGAATATATGTATGAATTATATTGTCCAAGCTTCAATTTGGAGGGTTTAATATATATGTGGAGGTATTGTAACATGTCCACTATGTATGTGACATGTAAGTGAATGAAAGAGTTCACCAAATAAGTGAATCTTATGGCCATGGGTTCTCCTCGGAGATCCATGAGTTTCCGAGATTCAAGGAGGAATGTCGTGATAGCCACTAATATCTTCTTTTGGTGATTTGGATGTGTTTGTTTTCTAGCAAGACACCGAGTGTTGGCTAGAATGATCAACGAGATGCGTGCTACATGATGGTGTAGAAGTGTTTAATTGATTGATGTTCTTATGACATTGTGTCTTCGTTTGTGGTTGTTATTCACGGAGGGGAAAGCGTCGATGATCAAGAGGATCAAACTAGAAATGTGGATGCGTGATTATTTGATTGCTTTGTTTTCGCATTACATGTTGCATGAACTAATTGATTTTTGATGCATGATGCATGATGAGTGGTGCATATTAGCATGGGAGAATGATTAAATTGTTAGAAAACTTTGACTCACTGAACAAATTATTTGTTCATTAGACTATTTGTTTTGCATGTAATCATAGGAGTATAGGGGTGTCTCAAGTTACGAAAGAGTAGTGTTGCTGATGTAGTGAATGTTCTTGTTGCAAGTGAGTATGCATTATAATAAGTAACAAATTTAAAAATGTTGCACCTTATATATGTTTGATGTTTTTTGAACCTAAATATTATATAAGTAATAAAAGTTGTTAATATACTTGGCTTCCATATGATATTAGTCTTAGTCTAGGATGAACCAACTAACAGCTTCACATTAGAATTGTAAAACCTTAATTTGGAACCGTTAGAAAAAATGTTCTCGGATAATTGACCTTGAGATTTCAGATTTAATTTAGGAACCTCCGGTCAAATTTTTGGGCACATGTAGTAGTATATTTGATTTGGTTAAAATTCTTTAGTTCGTTGTGTATATTCTTGTTTAATTGATACACGACAAACTTAGTTTGAATCGAGAAAAGCAAAATGTTTATGTACATAATATACTTGAAAACAAATATCGGCGCAAGATTTAGTATTATTTAAAATTTTAAAAATATAAAAATATTAAGTTAATTAAATAGAAAAATATTTACTAAATATATAATTTAGCTAAAATTTGTTAAAGTAAAAAGAAATAGCTATCATTATAAAAATGTAATATTTAGCCGAAATATTTTATATTATCAAGTAACAAAAAAACATGCTCAAGGATAATCCATTAGAGAAATATTAAAAGTGATATTTTCCTATTTATCTTTTGTTTATACTCCCTCTGTTTTTATTTATAAGTAGTTTTAGGGATTTTTTTTGTTTTTAAATGTAAGTAGTTTTCACATATCTAGATAACTTTTACATTTATTGAATATAGTGTGGCCAATCAAATAATGTCAATTTTTTTATTATTGGTTGAAATTATTAATTAAATGATACTTTTTAAAAGGTAACATCTTTCTAAATTTTCGTTCTTTTATCCTAAACTACTTACGATAAAAAACAGAGGGAGTATCTATTAATCAATTATTCCTTCTTCCTCTGCCGTCAAAAAAAGCCCTAGTGTCCGATTCTCAATCAAGTCTGAGAGTTTCGCTCTCAAATCGACTCTCTGATTTTAGGTATTCTTCTCAAATCTCTGTACAATTCGATCATAACAGATTACTGATCAGATCAGATCTGAAGCTGGTAAGTATGAATTTGGTTTCGTCGTGATCGTTACTTCTCTTTTGAACTTTTTTTTTTTTTTGTAAAATC
This sequence comes from Moricandia arvensis, assembly GCA_905132765.1. NCBI lineage: Eukaryota > Viridiplantae > Streptophyta > Magnoliopsida > Brassicales > Brassicaceae > Moricandia > Moricandia arvensis. The sequence goes on from CAJHQP010001123.1 coordinate 58,997, forward strand.
GATACTTTCGATTGCCATATGAAGAATTGATTGTTGTTTATCTGTTTCCTTAATCCAATTTAGTATCATTGATGTGTTTAGACTGTACGATCTGCTTTTGTTTAAGCTTCTGGTTTCTTGATCTTTACCGTTGAGTCTTCAAGCTTAGACATCCTTTTACCTTCCTCTTATTTTTTAAATTCTCCTTGTTAGCTCCTTATTTGCAGCGATTGAAATCTCATTGTATTTAGATAATGGAGCTTCAAAGTGCTGAGAATGAGAAAACCCTTGAGGCCTCGGTTGTTGTGGTTGAGAAAGACCTTGAGGCCGGGAAGGATGGGGATGGGGAAGTGGTGATTGAATCTGATGCTGTAATGATGGAGAATGATGTTGGAGAAACCTCTGCTGGAGATGAGAAGGTTGTAGAGACTCCCATGGATGAGAGACCAGAGGAGGCAGCCTCAGAAGTGCCCTCTGTTCTTGCTTCTGTTGAGGAGAAGAAAACAGAGGAGGATGAGACTTTTATTGAAGGCGCAAGTCCTTCCGGAATTAAAAACCCAAAGGGTTTACCGGGAAAGAAGAAAATTGTTAAGAAAGTGAAGAAGAAAGTTTTGAAAGGAGGCACTTCTGCTGCTGTGGTGGCTTGTGAGGAGAATGCCACTGCAGATCCTTCTCTTGGTGAAAGCGGAAAGGGAACAAAGAAGGTTGCAGATTCTGAAACTTCTCTTGGAGATGATGATATGGAATCTCCTGCAGAACTCGCAGAAGCTCCTGCAGATGCTGAGGAAGAAACACTAGAAGAGACTAACACTATAAAAAGCGTTGGGAAGAGATTAGTAAAGGGGAAGAAAGTCCAAGGAGCCCCCTTAAAACAGCATTGCAGGAAGCTGGTAAAGGAAATCCTCAGCTGGACCAGAATGGCCAAGAGAATAACAACTCTTTAGCTGTAAACGAGCAAACCAATGGCGAAGGAGTCCAACAAAAGAATGAGGACCAAACTGGCATGGCTGGGGGCAGGAGACGCAAAAGGAGGAGAGGTGGAAAACAGATTTCAGGCCCAAACAAGAAACAAATGAACGAGGTAGTCGTGGCTGCTACTGATGCAACACAGAAGAGTATAGAAGAGGGGGAAAAGCAACCTGATGACCTTGAGAAAAAGGAAGTGGATGGACATGGGAATGTAAAGCATGCTGGTTTGATCTTCATGTGCAATGCCAAAACTAGGCCTGATTGTTTTCGATTCAGTGTCATGGGCGTACAAGAGAAAAGGAAGGATTATGTGATGAGTATCAAGCCTGGGATGAAGCTTTTTCTCTATGACTATGATCTCAAACTCCTCTATGGAGTTTTTCAAGCATCCTCTGCGGGTGGGATGAAACTTGAGCGCAATGCTTTTGGTGGATCCTTTCCCGCTCAGGTAACATTGTGTTTCACACATGTTTGCTAGCCACTTCATTTATACAACTAGTCTTTTGCGGATGATATGAGTTTTTCTTTCTTTCTTTTGTTTGGATTTATTTAATTCATGTATTAATTTATGATATTCTGTATTCATCTCAGGTGCGCTTCAAGGTCGTTAGTGATTGTATACCGTTGCCTGAGAGCGAATTCAAGAAAGCAATCAAGGAGAACTACAACAACAGAAACAAGTTCAAAACAGAACTAACTCGTAAACAGGTAAAACCACAAGTTTTCTCAAGTTCATATCAGCAGATATTCATCACTCTGTTATGGTGTTCTTGAAGGTATTCAAGCTTACAAAGCTTTTCCGGCCAGCTGCTCTCCCTGCACAGTTAACTCACTCTCTACCAGTCCCTGTTCCTCGTCCTGCTGAAAGGAAAAGATCTGACAATGACCGCTATGCTCCTGGCAGCAGCAGCAGAGCTCATGGAAGGAGTCGCAATGCAGCACCTCCTCCACGCAGAGAACCACCACCCCGCAGAGAAGAACCACCTCGCAGAGAAGAACCACCCCGTGATCTATATCTCACTGAAAGCGAGTACAGAACATACGGCTTGAGAAGAGCAGAACCAGCTCACCGTTATCCAGTTCTGCCACCTGAATCTTCTTACCGTCTGGACTCGTACCGTCCATCTGTGGACCATGAGCGGCTTTTGAGACAAGCAGAGATTGAGAGGCTTGACCGTAGAGAAGTTCGTTTACCTGATAGAAGCTACCACCCGTATGATCACCTAACCTCCAGGCGCCTGGAACCAGAGCTACCACTGGAGTCTTACAGGAGAGACCCGTATCACAGACTCGAGTACCGTAGTCCCGAAAGACTACAAAGGACATACCTGCCTTCTTCAGGAAGAGAAGACGATGACTTGTATTCCAGATATGTTACACCTGACTCATTGGCTGAGTACTACCGATCATCATCTCGCCGATACCCCCCAAGCATTACTGAATCTGAGTTTCCGCCTTCATCATTAACATCCCGGTATGCTTACTCAGGGTCTTTACCTTACTCTCACCGCTGATTTCAGGTTGGCTCTCCCTTGTCTCCCTTTAAATGTATTTGCTGCTTAATGTAATGTTTGGATTTGGACATGCTTTGGTTGGTCCACCCGAACTTGGATTGTAATTTGGTTCTATTTGTCGTTGTAACAATTAGCCTCGGCAGATAAGTTTTTTAGTTCTCTTGAATAAATGTTTACATATATATTATCTCTTCATTTTGAATTGCTTTGGTCAGATATAGTTACTGATTGTTTGTGACTTGGAAAACTTTGACTGTTTCAAAAAGTTGGCTGTTAGATCTTTGATTGTTAAATAATAGTAGTGGGTTTTAGAAATATTAAAAACTAAATTGTGGCTTTAAGAAAAACAATTTACAATTAAGTGTAAAAATCATACAATTAAGTGTAAAAATCAGTTATTATGTCTTTGAGATTTTTAAGGGAGACTTTGAAAACTTTAGATAAGATAAAGTCTGATTGACAATAAATAATAAAGTTTTAGAAACTTCAGAATTACACTGTTAAAGCCAAACCCCAATCAGAACTTAGTATTCTCTTTATGAGACTGCCATTTCTTTCGTATTTGTTTACCAAAACTTGTCTATCGAGATAAACATCCACTTTACCAAATTGGTACTTTTCTTTGAATGGTGTCGCTGTTAATGTATGCTGGATTGGATAATACATGGTTAGTTTAAACCTAACTTTATTGCAAAAGAATCGATTGTACTTTGATTGATTATATTTTGGATAATGCATGTTGTATATTTTGTGCCGAAAATTCCCTTGAAGTTGAGGAAGTGTTCTTAGGCAGATAGGATATTGGTGGATATATGTTATTATGATATATGTTATTTGTTGATATGTTTTTATTTTGTAACACAAAATGTTTGATTTATATTCTTAATCAATTACAAGAGCAACATCAGATAAATGATGTGTCATCCTACTAGAGATAAATGATGTGTCATCTTATTAGAGATGTTTAGAACAAAGCAATAGAGAGATAAAAACATAAACTTAGACAAGTTTGTTAAAATATCGAAAGAAGTTTTGAAAGTACTACACACGAGTAAAATTATGGAGAAATTACATCGTCCTACAAAATTATGAACAGTCACTGTATATCGTGACGTTGATAGGTTTAATGAACAAATATTGGTGGCAGTGCTATCCGTGGATAGAAAGTTACAACAAAAATGCTATAGTTGAGACAATATGTAAGATTTTGAGTAATAGATTTGTAACATGTTAAAATTGATAACATTTTTAAATTAATGTAAAGCACTTAATTTATGTTTTAAGAAAAGAAAACCAAAAACATATTAAGAAAAAAAAAACACTTATAAAATGTAAGCAAACATAAAATGTGTGGATATGATAGTAGTGTCCATAAGATTATGGATGAGAGAGTTATGGACGACAAAACTCTGGATGAGAGGGAATGTTGGGCTGAGCAATGGTGATCTAGACAATATCAGTGAGGATACCATTTTAGCCAGCTTGCACATCCTCTGCTCAAGTCTTCAGGGTGTGGTAATATCGTGTTCATATCCTCTGTTGCTGGGGTCCTGTCGTTTGGCGTCAGCTCCATCTACTGTGCCACAAAAGGTACATACTAACTTAATAAGAAACCCAAAACCAATGATCAAAAAAAAGAAACTAAAACCACCACCTTGTGAGTTTTGTTGGTACAGCTCATAGTAGAGTATATATAGTAGTAAACAACAATAATATTTTTTTGAAACTAATCTTTTCGTTCATATGTTCACATTAGAAAACAAATTAAAATTTTGTAATTATCAAAATATTTTAAGTTTCTTCATAAAATATTCTTGAAAAGTGCATCAATCATTTCATTTCACTTTATGTAAAATTCACTGCAGAAGAAACAAAAATGCATAATATTGTGAATACCCAATTACACTAAATATATATATTTCAACACTGAGTAAGCAAAAAGGCTGGTCTTATAACACATGTATACATGATATAGGGGCAATGAATCAGCTAGCAAGGAATTTGGCATGCGAATGGGCTAGCGACGGCATAAGGGCTAATGCTGTAGCTCCTACAGTCATTGCCACTCCTCTCGTTGAAGCTGTGAGATCCAATCATTCATTAAATATCCTTCTTCTTTTTTTTTAATATGATATTTTGACTTTAATATTGCATCTTTTTAAATGATATTTTGACTTATTTCCCATATGATTATTATATTTAGGCGTTTGATGATGAATTCAAGAGAGCAGTGGAATCAACAAATCCCTTGGGGCGCCTAGGGAAGCCGGAGGAGGTAGCATCGCTTGTGGCATTTCTTTGTATGCCTGCAGCTTCTTATATAACGGGTCAGACCATCTGCGTCGATGGAGGTCTTTCTGTAAATGGCTTCTCCTATCAGCCACATGTTTAAACCCAATCGCCAAAACAAAACACAATTTCAAGTTTCTACTTCATATGAATATTTTATTTTAGTGGATGTTGTTTTCTGAAAAAGAGTGGGGTTGACAAAGTAAAAGTACTTTTCTTAGTGTAAAAAAAAAACAGAAGCCAAGGCAGAATGCTTATTACTTTTATCAATCCCTTGAAATAATAATAAACCATTGTTTCTCTTATAATTAAGCATTAAAAATAATTGGAAGAAAATCACTTTTTGCCAAATAACCAAGACCATTTTTTTTTTCTCTTTTGAAGCCTTAAGATACATGAGCATTATGACTTTATGAATCATTCTCTTGATTCTTCTTTCTTAGCTTGGTAGATTTTTGATGGGAAGGATTCATTAAGTTGCAACCACAAAGCATATATACTCCCATACTAGCTTATTGTTGGAAACAACTTATGGTATTAGAACTTCGTAAGAAGATAAGAAACTAAAGCTTAGATTATCATGGTTATGATACCAATTTTACTGACTTTACAATCACCACATGATAATTTCTCTTGCTTTGGCCTCATTCACACGATATCGCGAATCACTTCCTCATCTTTAACTACTCTAGTTTAAGCACATTTAACTTTGGAGTGCTCTCTAAATATGTTATTTTAAAAGATAAATGCACTTTGATGACATAATAATTAAATTAATTCTATTAATCTAGAATCATATATAATAAACCAGGATGTTACACGATCGTTTTTTTTGTCTTTAGTAAGTTTAATCGTAGTTGACTTTTTATTTTAATATGGTATATTGTTTTGTGAACATGTGTTTCACTAATGGGTTGGAAACTTTATCATATTTGATAAGTCAAGTTGTTAATGTGGGGAATTTCTTTAATGGTTATCAATCCTTTAACCATAGCAAAGATTGGGATGATGTTTGTCAGAGCTTGCTAATGAGACGTAAGCTCTTTTGATTTTATAAATACATATATGTTTATTGAAAACAACTAAACTATGATATATATATATATATATATATATATTGCTATGTTGGGGAAAATGATGGGGTTGGAACATGAGTTTACGTTTGCTAATACGGTCTTAGATGGATGATTCTGATGTTTTCATTCTGTCCATTGTTTTCATAAAATCATTATCTGCATACTTCGGTTCGGAAGGATTGTTAAGTCTTGAGAGCTTTGGAGAGCTAGGACCTCTTACAATTATAGTTTACCTTTATGGATTTATTAGAGCTTCCGTTTCCAGATGTTGATAAGCTATTATGACAAGAGAACCAGCATTTGCATAAACTAGTAGCAATGCTAGGAAGCATTACGATAGATAAGCATTATTCTCTCATAAATATATTTAATAAAGTGATTAGTAGAACAATATATAATTCATATACAAAACTATTTTATTAAATTAGTATATGAATATATTTTTTGAGTTATAAATAATATTATTTACAATAATACATCATATTTAATTAAATATATCTGAAATTATTTGAAATGCAAAATATTATCCTTCTAAAAGATTTAAAATATATTGGTTGTAAATTTTGTTTTTTAACATAAATTTTATTTTTGGATACAAATATAATTTTTGATATTAAATAAAAGAAATTCATTATATTAAATTAAATTATTTGAAAATTTTATATATTCTAAATGTAAATGTTCTATCAAAAGCTTCATATAAAAGCATTCGACAAAGAGCATTTGGAGAGTATATTCATTTTTAAATGCTATTTTAAATATTTTCTTAATAGTTGTTGTTTGGATAATAAATTACTCTCCAAATGCTATTTTAAATATATTATTTTAATAATTGTTGATTAGATAATAAAGAACGGAGCTTATGCCAATGCTATGCTAATTAAGCCTATTTCTAATTTAGAATTGTATATGTGAAAAGATACTACGTATGTGGTGTTATATAATATATAATACTTATTGTATGTTACATTAGGTGAATAAATTTCGAAAGTGTAATGTACATTTTGCATATATAATTAGCTGCACTGCTGCGATTTTCGAATGTTTGATCTGGATTATTAATAATTCTATCATTCCATGTTACCATTGTGCTGGTTGGAAGCGATGGATGCTATCCTTTAAAAGAGGTAGCCAAGCTGATGTATGATTGTAGTGTATCTAGACTCGTACTGTGTTCTACGTTGAAGAAAGACTTTGGTACACTGATTTAAGTTAACTATCAAATAATTAAGAACCCGTACTTCCAATTTCAGTCTGAATTGAATTTAAGTAATTAATACGATTTATTCATTGACTATGGTTTTTTGAAGCATATATTTCAATTTTTTCAGTTTCGATCCCCACCACCGCAATGTGGAGTATCTGGTTCACAAGGATTTACACAATTTGGATCACTTGGAGCACATGATTTTTGGTGAAAATTCACTTCAACTCTATGTATATCCATGGAACCTTGTTCTTTGAAGCAATGTGGGTTCGGTGGATCACAAGGTCCTTCGTGATGATTCACTTCAACTCTATTTGTATCCATGGAACCTTGTTTCTTTAGGCAATGTGGGTTTGGTGGATCACAAGGTCCTTCTTGATAATTCACTTCAATGCTATTTGAATCCACGGAGCCTTGTTTCTTTAAGCAATGTGGATTCGGTGGATCACAAGGTCCTTCGTGATGATTCACTTCATCTCTAAGTGTATCCACAGAGCTTTGTTTCTTTGAGCAATGTGGGTTCGGTGGATCACAAGGTCCTTCGTGATGATTCACTTCAACTCTATTTGTATCCATGGAACCTTGTTCTTTGAAGCAATGTGGGTTCGGTGGATCACAAGGTCCTTTGTGATGATTCACTTCAATGCTATTTGTATCCACATAGCCTTGTTTCTTTAAGCAATGTGGGTTTGGTGGATCACAAGGTCCTTCGTGATGATCCACTTCAACTTTATTTGTATCCATGGAGCCTTGTTTCTTTAAGCAATGTGGGTTTGGTGGATCACAAGGTCCTTCTTGATGATTCACGTTAACTTTGTGTGTATCCATGGAGCCTTGTTTATTTAAGCAATGTGGGATTCCAGGATCACAAGAGATTTCGTCGTAACTTACACTGATTCTATTTGCATCTATTGTCCTGCCTTCCACAAGATCGTGTCCTTCAAATGTGATTATGATATGTTAGTCCAATTGTGAAGAAACAAAATGATTTAAAGTAAAAAAAATATAAGATCAGTTTCTTTTGATCGTTTTTTTGACAAAGAAGTTTTTTCAGTAGGTTTCACATATTTTCTACACTTGTTCTATACGCTCTATAAAAATGTTTTTTTCAATTTATAATTAATGGTATCATGAAAACAAAATAAAGGGTAGTCTCAGTTAATCCTACTCAACAAATAAACATAGTCTTAACAACAACAATTCGAATTAACAACAAATCACTATGTGTAGTTATGAGTGTGTTGTAATGCATATACCGTCTTAAATTCATTATGCTGTGAGGAATATATTTGTATTAAATTCATCGTGAAAAATCATCGTAAATTTAATGTAAAATTTATAAGAAACGACGTGAATAATTAGTTAAATTAACAAAGAATTAACATCTAATTAATAAATTTATAAAGTTAATTCATTCTTAAAGTAACAACGAATTAACAATGAATTCGAAATAGATTTGTACTTTAACAGCAAATTAACAACGAAATCAAATTTAATTCGTTGTTATTAAAAAATAAATTTGTAATAAAATAAATTTATAAATTATTTTATATAATTGAAATTTAAAATATTTAGAACTTACACATTTTTAATTTCACTAATTTTTTGAGTTAACATAACTAACTAATTAAGTTTTGAAAAACTAACAATTTTAAACAAAACGATAGAGAAATAAAACTATGGTGTAGAGAGAGAAACAAGGGGAGAGAAATGAGGGAAGCAAAGAGAGGGAGGCTAGAGATATACAATGAATAGCTATTCATATATTTTAGTTTTGAAAGTTAAAAGTTCTAAATATTTGCGACAGCAAGATTCTCTTCTTCACGATAAACAAAAACAAAACAAAAAAAATCAAACTGAATCAAGATTCCTATATTATTTAACACGTATTTTGATTCCATATATTTTCATTCTCTTATTTTTTTTCTATTAACATAAAAATATATGATGTCATGTAAAATACTACAAAATTAAAAGTGTTGAACACTAGACTGGTAAGTAAATGTACACTTACCAAAGACAAATGCAAGAAGAGAAACCAGTAAAAAAACTTGCAAGGCAGTGTTTTTCATTCTCTTACTGAACAAAAAATTTAATGGTGGGAGTTTTTTTTTGGTTTTCGGCTGTGTTAAAGTTAAAATATTCTTTGTCGCTTTTTATAGTGCAATGCAGGTTATAGTTTTCCTGAAAAAAATCCAGCAAAAAAGGTTAATTTAATATGATTCATGAATTAAGTTGTCATGTTAACACATGTCACATTAAATTGGATTGATTTGGGAATAGAAGCGATGGTTTTAGAGAAAAATCTCTTTGAATTTTTTTAAAAGTATATACATATTTTGGGGTGCATATTTTATACCATTTTTTTATATTTGACAGAAGTTACATAAGTATATACATATTTATAACCTTGTTTTTTCAAAATACATATTTATAACCTTTACTACAGATTTTCAAATAGCATAGTACATACTATTTAATTGTATTAGTATCTTTTTAGTAGGAAATTTCAAAATTTGTAAGTGGAATCAACCTATATTTTCACACATTCTATCTAACACCACATTGTGATTTAAATATTATACACTCAGTTAAAATTTTGAATTTTATTCTATTTCAAAATCAATGCAATCAAATTCATTGTGGTTTCTTTTTTTGTTGATGTCAAAAAAAATCATTTTTTTTGTGAAAAGGCTTTCACATTGAAAATGAAAGAGACATGTAAAATGTTACAAGTCCAAGGTCTAGATTAAAGCTTATGGTCCAGTTAATGATCTCAACTGAAGAGTTAACCTAAGGGCTTTCGTAGTCCATCCTAATCCGGTCAGTTGACTGTTGAGTTACTCAATAGAAGATCCCCAACATGCAGAGAATTGGAAACGGTGAATCGAAAAGAGTCTGAAGATTGGTTGCAGAGAGCAACCAAAGTGCCATCAGCTGGGAGGAAATACTCGGTTGTCCATCCTTGAAAATTGATATTTTGTTAGTAATCTGTTGCTCAATCCCTGCAACCAAAGTATCCATTGACTTGAAAGTTGATCTATGGAGTCGGGCATTTCTTTCTCCCTAGACAGTGTAAATTGTAGCTTTTCAACACATGAGAATGAAGTGCTTTCATTTTCTACCCTGGACTGCTATCATATTGTTGAGTGTGAATGCCCAACCTCTTGAAGGAATAGTACCGCACCAAGTAGCAATTCGAGTCTAGATACCGAGTGAGAAGTCGCAAGAGAAAAGCAAGTGATCTCTTGATTATGTGCCCATGGAACACATAAGGCAGTTTGTGTCAGTAACAGTCTCCAATTCCTCGGTCGATCTCTAATTGGGCATCTATCTAAGACAAACAGCCAAGTGAGGAAAGAAGGGTGAGGTAGTGATGTGCTCAGGTTTTACCACTAAAAACCAACCGCAAGTGCACGGTAATGCGCGGTAGTACTTAGGGATCGAATCCACAAGGACCAAGGTTACACTATGGAACTTTGAGAGTAAAGTTAAGCTAGAACAGATATGAGGGGTTTTGGTTTGTTTGTTCGTTTGTCACAATTGCTAATGATTTAAATTTGATTTATAATTTAAAAGGCGTTAGGCATTGGGTGATTCTCGGGAAATACATTTATCATGAAACAAGTATTAATCAAGGAATATGATTTAGAACCGTTCTTGAACTCAAACAACTTCAAATAGTTTAGCTTACTCTCGCAGTACTAAACCCTATGTTATAGAATTTCAAATATCAACTCTCGCCATATTCATAATCCTAAACATGCATTCTTAACAGGTTCGATATGTTCACAAAGTCTATAACAACAACTCTCGTTGGTTACAGAACTTTGCTCATCTAGATTCTTTTCGGGATTTTAACTATCACTTTTGGTGTGTTAATTTCCTATTAATCATGAACTAGGTGTACCTTCTAATTCAAGCATTAAGATTAATTTAGATGAAGAACCAAATGATTATTTTCCCTTGATTAACACATTAGTTTCAGTGATTCATGGATTCCCTTGAATCACCTTAGCCTAACTAGTAGATTACTCACACATGATAATTGAAACACAAGACATAATTGATTTCATAAAAGAGAATAGAGTAAAGGGTTAAGAAAGCTTCTCTGGGAAGAGAAAGAGTTTCTCTTCAAGTATATGATGAACTTCAAACTTCAAACTTCAATAATAACTTCAAACTTCAATAACAGAAACAAGAACTTAAACTAAGAACAAGAACAAAAACTAAGATAGATAGATTGTGTTGTGATGGGATGAGAGTGAGATGAGATTGGATGAGATTGGATTGGATTCGATTGAGTTGGATTGGATTGGATTCAACCCCTCTATTTATACACAGGTGAAGGCCTCCAAAAGCTCCAGACATGATGATGAAAGGTGAGTTGGTGCAGTTGGTGAGGTAGGTGCAGTAGGTGAGGTTGGTGAAGTTGGTGAAGTTGGTGGCCGCGGGACGTCAATCGATCGATGCATTTTTGGATGAAAAATGCATCGATCGATGCATGATGGTACGATTTTGGAGTTTGGTTCAATCGATCGATTGTGTTTCACAATCGATCGATCACTTTAGCTCGGCTTCTTCCGCAGTTATGCATCGATCGATGGGTTTTTATAGTAAAACTCCATCGATCGATTGGACTTCGTGGCTCGTCTTTCGGTTTGATCCGTTGTTCGTTTCTTGCTCTAACTCCTTCGGATTGGTACGGATTTCTTCGGAATTCCGGTATGTAGTTGCCAATGGTTCCTAACGCGCTTTATTACCTAATTACCTGAAACACAACGGAAAACAAACGAGTAATCGAGAAAAACATAATAAAATAGACAACTAAACACGCAAAAACCTAGATACATCAATCCCCCCAGACTTGAACATTTGCTTGCCCTCAAGAAAATGTCCGACAAGAAAAACAGCTAATACCTGCAAACAACCATTTTCACCATATTTTGGTTTTAAACCACATCAGTTAGTACCAACATTTAGAAAGGATTCCACTTACTTTTACCCCATCCTTATTTCTCAACTATCTTCAAACCACAGCTTTGCAAGAAGTGTCCAAAGTTTCCACTGCCGACCTTTTTAGAATTTAAGGTGCGGTCTCATCTTGGGGATATCGATCAAAAGATTCATGGATTCTTACTCTTTCAGGCTTTTGACAATGCGATTGGTCTTTTCCGGTTCATTTCCCCTCTTTCTTCTCGCTCCACTCAGTCAATGTCTCCCTTTATTTCGAGGGTATTTAGTATTTTTTTAATTGACCGAGATTTTGGACAGGCTTCCATGATGCAAGTCTTAATGGTTGTAGCCACCAAGCCCTGATCACTTCTTTTTGACCTTTATCCTTCAAATCATACTGAGTTATGATTATCATCATGTTTCCCAAGTTGATTTTTGTCTTGGTTTACTTCTTAAAAGTTGTAGATGATTTACTTATCTTCTTTTTTTCTTTTTATTGAAGGGGAAAGAGAGGGGAACCGGATTGGTATAGACTTCGTTGTTTCCTTAGTCCTGAAGAGAGATTCCGATCATGTGTATACCAAGCCCCAAGATGAGAAAAATTTGAGTAGATTTGAGTGGTCGGTCAGTTTGGATCTTTTGGCTACTCTTGCAAGCATGGATGTTGGTTGATCAAAGTTTTGTGGTTTCTTTCCATGTTTCACAATCTGCAGTTTGTAGCTCAAAGAATGGAACTCAGATATTAGTTATTAGGTTGTTTAGCGAGGCAAAGCAAAATAAATCACACAAAAATAAAAATAAATTCTGAAAATGATAAAGAAATAAGTAGCAGACTCAAAATGAGAGTACGATAAGTACTTCCCCCAGACTTAGTTTACACCGTCCCTGGTGTAACCACTGAAAAAGCAAATCATAAAAATGTCAATAAAAAGATAAAATAGCGCGTGAAAAGAACATATGACCATAGCTCTAGTCCTCATCTGCAGCTGCAGATGTCCCGGTGTCCTCAGTCCTCTTGGATCTCTTCCCTTTTTTTTTTTTTTTTTTTTTTTTTTTTTATATATATATATATATATATTCATATTTTTTTTTATATTTTTATATATATTTGTTTTTATATTTTTATATTTTAAAAACAAAAATGAAATTTACTCACACTTACCAGTGGGTTGCCTCCCACCAAGCGCTTGTTTACAGTCGTTAGCTTGACTTTCGATTGACTCTTTTAACTTTGGGTCGGTTCTCCCAGGGAGACATCGTCTTCTCTTCCAGGGGGTTCAGTGTAGGCGAGGTGTGGTTTGAGGCATTGACCGTTCTCCACAAACTTGCTTCCATCGTGACTCCATAACACAACTTCACCATAGGGTATTACTTCTTTCTCGGGTGATGTGTTTTCACGAGTGATTGTTCCACAATAACCAGCATTCATTGAAGACTGGATCGGGTAGGAGACATCCTTGTTGACATTGAGGAGTGTGACCTTCTTATTTGAGAAGTCAATGCATGCTCCAACTGTTGCGAGAAATGGAGTACCAAGGACCAAAGGAACTCTCTTCGTAGTTGCCATCTTTACAACTGTGAGGTCTATAGGGATCGTGCATCCTCCAATTTTCAAAGGAAAATCCTTGATGAGGCCCGTGGGGGTTGTGGAAGACGAATCCCCAAACATGAGAGAGGTTGTGTTTGGCTCCATGCTTTCAATACCTAGTTTCTTCACCATTTCCATTGAGATGACATTGACATTGGCTCCACTATCCACAAGAGCATCATTCATGGTTATTTTACCAAGGGAACAAGACAGTGTGAACTTCCCTGGTGACTCTAGCTTAGGGAGAGACTTTGGTGGGACTTGTTGATCGATCAGTGCTGTAGAGACGCCTAGAAGCTCCGCTACTTCTTCTTTGTGATCTAGAATGTCCTTGATGAGCATCATTTGGACATAGGCTTCTTGCATTGTATCAAGCTCTGGAAGCTTAACTCCGATGTCACTTAAGTCTTTTCTGAATTTGCAGATGACCTTCTTTTGAGCTTTAGTGATAACCTTCTTCGGATATGGGAGTTTTTCATAAGGTGATATCGTAGCTTTGACTCCAACTGGCTGCACAACCTTTTTCTCAACCTTCTCCACGGTTTGAGCATCAGCCTTGGCTACAATGTGTACCTCATCCTGCACAAGTGCAGATCCATAGAGGAGTCTTTCAATCTCGTCCACCTCTCTCACATGATCTGGCACTTCATCTTCAGCAGAGATGACAACGTTGCAGTGGTCTTTTCTTGGGTTATGTTCTCCTCTTCCAGGAAGAACCCCACTTGGTCTTTGGACAGCTTCTGCGGTTTGAGCAACTTGAGTCTCCAGCTTCTTGACATGTGCGGAAAGAGATTCCCATCTGTTGTTCATGTCTTGGAATATGGTGTCAACCTTTTTGTTGATCTCTGTTGCTGATTTCTGCTGGTTGAGAATCAACTGTTGCATCATTGCCTCAAGCTTAGACTCTTGAGGAGCTGGAGCAGAGCTTCCACCGGTTTGAACTTGGGCTTGATTCTGCGGTTGGAAATAGTTGAAAGGTTGCTTCTGTTGGTACCCTCCTTGGTTGAAGTTTGCGTTCTGGTTACCGTTTTGCCCCAAGCCTTGCCCAAATGGTTGGTTCTGCCCGTAGTTTGGGTGTCGATAGGCTTGTTGTCCCTGTGGGATCCTCGGTGCTTGGTTCTGTCCATAAGCTGGTTGTTGGAATCCTCTGTTTTGTGGATAGTTCTGTCCACCAATGTAGTTCACCGCGGCTTGTTGTTCAAGATTTTGGCCATCCACAAAGTTGACTGCAGCTTGTTGATCTTGGGGCTCTTGATTTGGAAAGTAGAAAGCCCCTTCGCCATAACTTTCAACGGCATTGACTGCCCTTTGATCTCTTTGCATAAGCATGTCGATCTTTGCGCTCATCTCTTCTAGTTTTTTGCTCTCTGAGTTCCCTCCTTTCCTTGATCTATCATACTCCTCATTCAGGTTACTGGAGCTTGTGGCAAGGTTCTCTATCAAAGTGTAAGCTTCCTCTTGGTTCCTCGTCATGAAATCTCCATTGCTGGCTGCGTTGAGAGAGTTCTTGACATTCCAGCTTGCTCCATCGTAGAAGATGTTGAGGATATGCTCGTCTGAGTACCCATGATGCGGGCACTCTCTTTGGTACTCTTTAAATCTTGCCCATGCTTCGCTCACCGGTTCAGAGTCATTTTGTCTGAAGCTGGTGATCTTGCTTCTCAGGCTGGCCGTCTTTTGTTTGGTGTAGAATTTGTCCAGGAAGATGGCTCTGCATTGCTCCCATGTTGTGATAGATCCTGGAGGTAGAGATTTCAGCCATCTTATTGCTTTGTCTCCAAGAGAGAATGAAAACAGCTTGCACCGTAGATAATCAGCGGGAACTCCATTTGATCTTGTTGTGCTGCTGATCTCCTCAATGGTCTCTATATGATCCATAGGGCTTTCGGACGGGAGACCATAAAACATGCTCTGTCTGACCAGAGCTATAGTTTGAGGTTTGATCTCGTAGTCTTGCCTGTTGATCGGAGGAGGTTGTATTGCTGATCGGTTATGGTAATAGGTGTGCGGAGTGTCGACAGATCCAATGGGGCGAGGTTGGTCTCGTCTCTGTCCTGGATTAGGAAGAGGTTGGGGTTGTCTGAACACTCCGGCAGCAGCAGCAGCAGCAGCGTTTTGCTCATCATTCATAGGAAGATTTTGGATGTTTTGGGGTTCACCATGCTGGTTATGTACTCCAGCCATGTTTCTTCTCCTTCTGTTGTTCTCTCTTTCTATTCTTGCAAGTTCTTCGTTGGAAACAACCGCTAATTCTTCAGAACTTCGGCTCCTCGTGTTCATATACCTGCAACACTCACAAGAAAATCAAGAAAAGTTTATTAGTAATATCGAAAATATTTTTTTTTTATTTTTGTAATAGGGTTCTAGACTAGACTCCAGTCCTAGTTCCAAAGGTAACGCTATTGGTCCCCGGCAACGGCGCCAAAAACTTGATGTGCTCAGGTTTTACCACTAAAAACCAACCGCAAGTGCACGGTAATGCGCGGTAGTACTTAGGGATCGAATCCACAAGGACCAAGGTTACACTATGGAACTTTGAGAGTAAAGTTAAGCTAGAACAGATATGAGGGGTTTTGGTTTGTTTGTTCGTTTGTCACAATTGCTAATGATTTAAATTTGATTTATAATTTAAAAGGCGTTAGGCATTGGGTGATTCTCGGGAAATACATTTATCATGAAACAAGTATTAATCAAGGAATATGATTTAGAACCGTTCTTGAACTCAAACAACTTCAAATAGTTTAGCCTACTCTCGCAGTACTAAACCCTATGTTATAGAATTTCAAATATCAACTCTCGCCATATTCATAATCCTAAACATGCATTCTTAACAGGTTCGATATGTTCACAAAGTCTATAACAACAACTCTCGTTGGTTACAGAACTTTGCTCATCTAGATTCTTTTCGGGATTTTAACTATCACTTTTGGTGTGTTAATTTCCTATTAATCATGAACTAGGTGTACCTTCTAATTCAAGCATTAAGATTAATTTAGATGAAGAACCAAATGATTATTTTCCCTTGATTAACACATTAGTTTCAGTGATTCATGGATTCCCTTGAATCACCTTAGCCTAACTAGTAGATTACTCACACATGATAATTGAAACACAAGACATAATTGATTTCATAAAAGAGAATAGAGTAAAGGGTTAAGAAAGCTTCTCTGGGAAGAGAAAGAGTTTCTCTTCAAGTATATGATGAACTTCAAACTTCAAACTTCAATAATAACTTCAAACTTCAATAACAGAAACAAGAACTTAAACTAAGAACAAGAACAAAAACTAAGATAGATAGATTGTGTTGTGATGGGATGAGAGTGAGATGAGATTGGATGAGATTGGATTGGATTCGATTGAGTTGGATTGGATTGGATTCAACCCCTCTATTTATACACAGGTGAAGGCCTCCAAAAGCTCCAGACATGATGATGAAAGGTGAGTTGGTGCAGTTGGTGAGGTAGGTGCAGTAGGTGAGGTTGGTGAAGTTGGTGAAGTTGGTGGCCGCGGGACGTCAATCGATCGATGCATTTTTGGATGAAAATGCATCGATCGATGCATGATGGTACGATTTTGGAGTTTGGTTCAATCGATCGATTGTGTTTCACAATCGATCGATCACTTTAGCTCGGCTTCTTCCGCAGTTATGCATCGATCGATGGGTTTTTATAGTAAAACTCCATCGATCGATTGGACTTCGTGGCTCGTCTTTCGGTTTGATCCGTTGTTCGTTTCTTGCTCTAACTCCTTCGGATTGGTACGGATTTCTTCGGATTTCCGGTATGTAGTTGCCAATGGTTCCTAACGCGCTTTATTACCTAATTACCTGAAACACAACGGAAAACAAACGAGTAATCGAGAAAAACATAATAAAATAGACAACTAAACACGCAAAAACCTAGATACATCAGGTAGACCTCTCTGATACAATACAGCAGTATGCCAATGGACTATTGGATGTTGCACTCTCAAAGCTGTATATACAGCACCCTTGGAATATGTATCTGAGACTTGACCTTTCAGTGGTCATTGGAAGGAATCTTCTTCCTCTAATAATTGGATGATAGTGATGATGCAGTAAAAATCAAAAATAATAATAATTAAGACTTGACAAATATCACTACTTGATGCACATATAAACACAAACGCATCTATGTATACATACTCGACATATATAAATTAATCATTACCAATATTATTATACGATACAACTTGTTGTATAAATGAATCATTAAATATATTAGGTCGTTTTCTGCACTACGCACAGATAATTACTATTTTATTGTGCGAATATCAAATATTGTAGAAGTTTATGTGTTTATAAACTATTTAGTCAGTAAGATATAATATATGAGATGATACATGCTCTGATTTTTGTTATTCAAATGTTGCATATAGATTTTTTCTCATACTTTTTGTAATAAAATATTTTTGTTAATTGGCTAAAATATTAAGGCTGAGTTCAGAATACATAGACAATTTAGAAGATGTCAGAAAGTTATTCATAGTTGTGTTTACTTGATTATAATCTTTTGAAATGTAGATAAGAGGTTTAGCTCTAATCTATGAACTTTACACTTATCATTCTCTTGAAGTCTTTGATGATTTTTATTGTTTTGTCAAAATAAAAATTGTGTAGCTAGTGATAAGGCGAGTATTAGCTTTCATGTAAATATAAATTATTAATTAGTATGTATCAGATCTTTAAGTTTGTATTGATTTTCACTTTTGTATATTTTGGGATAATGTTTGTTACCATGGCAACTTTATATCTCTATTTACTTAGGCTTTGTAGTTCTTGATCATAGAACTGCTTGGTTGTCCCATAGAATAAGTTTCACATCTCCAAGATTAGTGCCAACAATGAATTTGTGTTATGTCAAAAGAGCATCATCCAAAAGCTTAAGAAATAACCTTTTTGCTTTAAGTTCCAAGCTTGTTATTGTTATGTCAAAAGAGCATCTTGTTCCATTAGTCTTAGGAAGAAGAAGAAGAGATCGGAGGAAGAGTGGTAGAAGGAGCAGAGATGTGAAGGAGGAGGAGGAAGATAGAAGGAGGAGAGTGAGGAGAGGAGGACACGCGTCGGGAGGAGAGTCGAGGAAGGAGGAAAGTTTGATGGAGAGATGCGATCAAGTTGGCGACAGAATATTTATTTTATTTCCTTTTCTTCTTCTTATAACATAACACCACTGTGTCTTTGTGTGTCGAGTGACCTTTTTAGACGGTGGAGATGCGATCTTGTCTCTCTCAAGTTAGCTATTTACAAGCATTTACAGAAACAGATGATAAAATGTGAAATGGATTTGAATGTTTTCCAGGGTATTAAGATCCATCAGTGAGTAAGTTTGCAGTAAACGAGATTAGTAAGTGACTCCTCCATAGGAGCTTGGCATTAACATAAACCAAGCTCAACCTACAAACAAAATATCAAATCCTAATTCTTTTTATTCATTTTGCTAAAAATTACAATAGCCAAGTAAAAAAAGACTATGGAGAATAATTATTCTTACCTTCAGAGAAAGCGAAAACACCACCAAGCATGTCGTCATAGTCGTCAGCATCATCACCATCACCATCATCATCATCATCTAGTTTTCTTTGATCAGATGGATCATCCTTGTCCTCTGCTTCTTTAGCAGTTTCCTTGAAAAACTGCTCAAAGTCTGGGGAGCCAGAGCCATGAATGGCACCCTCCTCACTTTCCTCTCCTGCATTCATGCTCAGATGAGAACTTACATTTGAAGCTCCACTTGTCCCGCTGCTGTTTTCAGCGGGCAGGGAGGCGTTCTTTAGCAACATATGAGCATCGTCTTTGACAGCAGAAGAAATCGAAACCACGGGTTGTTTGAATGTTACAGTTCTGCTACGAGGATCTTGGTTTGAAGTTAGTGCAAAATGAGTGGAACCACTTCCACTTCTTTCCTCATTCTCGGTGTAAGCCATACCTGCTACATTCAGTTTAAAAGATTTTGAGAAACTTCGAAATGCATCGGTTATAGGAAGTTCATTTGATTACCTTTAACTTGTCCTTCATCAGAAGAAGAAGAATCTGAATCTCTTTCCATAGAAAATCCTCTGCAAAAGTAAAAGAAACGTCAACAATTTTCCGTCCATCAAAAGTAAGTCCATATATGTTCTCCTCTCTCTCTCTCTCTGGCCAATTTGTTTTCCGGCAGAGAGAGAGGAGAACATCTGTGGACTTGCTTTTTCAATTACGGAAGTACGGAAGAGCTTTTTCAATTACAGTGAAGCTTCACCATTTTTTTACTAGCGGTGGAGTTTGGATTGTTTTTTTTTTTTTGTTGACCTTCTGCAGGAAGAAGATGAAGTTGAAACGGTTCTTTTCTTTTGGTTATTTTTCACTTGATTTTCTTTAAAATAAAAAAAAGAATTACTGTCTGCCAAGTTAAGAAAAAAAAAACAATTACTGTCTGCAGTGTGCGTGTGTTGTTGATTGCTAGAAAAGCAAACAATGAGCAACGCTATCATTGTTGTTTACGCAAAAGTTTTTTTTTTGGCTAAGCCCATGGGACGTGAGCTAAGTGATATGTCGATTTTCTAGAAAAAAAGTTTAGAGGTTTTCAAGGCAACTAAAGATGAACAACCGGGATAGATATCCTATTTAAACATACATCATATAATTATTGAAAATCTATTTAATACGAATTCAGTATGTTCTAGCTAAAACATGAAGTCAATCTTAGTTTATTTGGAAAACTTGTTTGAGAAGAAACTGAGAGATATATGTCTTTATGGCCCTATCCGGCTTTTCTACTTTTTGTTATTTCATAGGTAGGTGTAGTGTAGACTGTAGGTGCCTTTGGTTTTGTACACACTTGTGATCTTACTTATTTGCTTTGTTTGTGCAGGCGTTTTTGCATCTTCTCATTAATTAACGAGGGTGAGAGGGTTGTTCTTAGAGATAATTGTTTTGGCAGCCTAGATGAGTGGTTCTATATAACTCATTCTGATGAGACAATCATTGATGAGTATGTTGGTCCAAGTTTCCCTGTCATTAGATTCACTTATGAAGGTTGAATACATGATGTTGCCTTCAACAACCTTGTGCTCAACCACCTTGAGCTTCTTTACCACCGACTGGAACTTGGATTGAGATCAAATAAGCCTGAGGTGATATTCTTATGGACTCGTCTCTTCTTGATCCTATTTCCTCAAGGTACAAGCACCATTCTTCCTATCTTATTGTGCATATCCTTCACAAGATAAACATGCTTCCTTGCTTCTTTAAATAATTTGTGTGCTCCTTGTTCTCTTTTGCCAGAAAACATACTTCATCTAGGTTTGGAAATTTAATTTCTCTTAGGATATGCTTGATCAGATGGTTTTAGGATGGGTCAAGGGTCAGGAGAGGGCTGAAGACTTTGTCTTGCTCATATCTTTCTTTTAGGACTTATGGATCTAATGAACTCGGTCTAAGCATATCAAGTTCTGTCTATAAAGCTTTTGAATTTGCCAAAATGTTGACTGAGCTCCAATTCCTCTTGGTTCATGTTATTACAAAAATAATAAACAAATAAAGAGAGATACACAATCTTCCCACTTTTGTATCTCTCTCTTCATTTGATTATTATTCTTGCAGTTATATATATAGACACTCTTTTTAATAGGTTCATGTTAAGGAGATTAAACTTATCTCTTCTAATCTCATCTCTCTAGATTACCTCTCATTCTCGTTCTATTCTTCATACTCTAAGAGCACCTCCATCGGTCAAAACCCCAAAAGGGTTCTTAAATTTTTTTTTTTTTTTTTTTGGATTTAAAAAAAAAAAAAAATTAAGAGCAAACCAATCATGGGCCACCACGTGTCAGTAGGGCCCATAAAACAGTGTAAGAACCGGTTCTTAAAATAGGATTTTTGGAACCTGTTCTTAAGAAAAGTGGTGGGACCCGTCACCACTTTTTCTTAAGAACCTCCCTTAAGAGCCTCCAATGGAGGTGCTCTAAGCTCCCAGACTTCACACTCTCACCAATCTTACTTTTAGTTCATCAGTCTCTAGTTATATTCTTTCATTTCTAACATGTTGTGGATACAAGAGGTAGAAAGGAAATGGTGGACGAAAGAATGTTAAATAAAGAAATGCATTTTTTAACAAGATATCACATAATTTAAATCATATCCTACCAACTAACTTATAATAAGTATGAACTTATCTACACATATATTTTTGGATATAAAATGCAATTTCCTTTTAAAAAAATACAGAAAAAACTCTCTTTTCTTTTTATTATTGGTGGGACCAATACTTAAAAATTATGAGTTTGACTTGTATCAAAATATATCCAGTCTGTTTTTTGTAGTACTTTTTATGCATGGTCTTTGTATGTCAAATTATTGCTTAAAAGTATGTTTAATATGAAATCATATAAAGTTTGTAACAATCATGTCTTTGGTGAGACACTATTATATTGTCCACGCGAAATTTCTAGTTCTACATCCAGCGTTTACCCGATTCAATCTTTACTAAAAATCTTTGGACAGAGTTCCACGTTTTTTCGATCTATCTTCGAATTAAAATACTATATATCCTGTAAGACATGCCAGCTACTGTTTTTGTCTCACATGATTAATTAATAATTACCCGTGAGATGCTTAAAGCCTATTTTACATAAACAATCAAAAAAGTGTAAAATATTCGTACGTTGTCCAGTTCTCAGCTCCTATAAAGATGCTTAGAAAACTTTGAAGTACTCACCAGAACATAAACTTTTATAGATATACTCTTACTTTGGCACTTTAACTTTCTCATTAGGAAAAAAAACAAAGAGTAATTAATAATGGAGAGACAAAAGAGTATAATGGAGAGACAGAAAAGCATGGAAGCCGGTTTACTCAGGAAGAGTCTCAGCATAAGAGAAAGGAAACATCCACACGAAGACGGTTATCTCGAAACCGGTTTGTCATCAAAGAGGCATAAAGAAGTGAAGAAACATCACAACGAAGATGGTGAATGTTGTGTCACAACCTCTGTGTTCCTTATCACCTTTATCGTCGTTACTGGCTCTTTCTGCGTTGGTTGTGGTGTGAGTAAAGCTTTACTCTCTTGGTTTTGTGATTAAAATTATATTGATTTTATTCTAATTGAGGTGGGTGTATCGATTTGCAGACCGGTTATTCTTCTGTTGCCCAACATGGAATTGTCAGTGATTTATCTCTCTCAGTTGCACAAGTAAGTCTAATATAGTATGCATACTCAATATTAATTTTATTTGGTTACAGTGTTTTCTATAAGTTTATTACAAAATTTTATGTTGAAAAGTAGCTTATACATTTGTAAATATTTACACTCACTGCGAAAAAAATGAGTCTATAGCACTTAAATTTAGGGTTTCGTCTTGTTAGAAGAAGTCCATTTGATATATCGTTTGTGCTATAAAACTTAAATAGAAGATAGAACCATGTTATGATGGAATTTTTAATTCATTATAGTTCTATTTACTAATGAGAATGACGAATCCATGTATTGTCGTTCTAAAATATATCTTCTATTTTTGCCATTTAACTATTTAATTATTTTACAGTACTCAATGTTCGGGTCAATCTTGACATTAGGAGGACTCATTGGTGCAGTATTTAGCGGTAAAATCTCTGATGTTTTGGGACGAAAACGAGTAAGTAATTTAGTTATAAACTCGTCCAAACATTATCCCAAATCGATCTATACATAGTTACATACTAACAATAATTGTTTATTCCATAAACCAGACAATGTTTTTCTGTGAAGCTTTCTGCGCAACAGGCTGGCTATGTATCGCATTGGCTCAGGTTTATTAATTACTATTTTGTATTGTGCATGTTGTCTTTAGTTTACTACTACATTTCTTGTTATCTAATGACTGTTGGTTTATAATTAAAGGATGCACTTTGGCTGGACTGTGGAAGATTCCTACTTGGAATAGGGGTTGGCATCTTTAGCTACGTGGTAACATATTGTAATCCATTAATCTCTAGTTTTAGTTGCAGTCTCTAATTCATAAATACATTTATTTTGTTTTTTTCTTATATAGATTCCCGTGTATATCGCGGAAATAGCACCAAAACATGTTCGAGGATCGTTCGTTTTTGCTAATCAGGTTCTTATACTAACCCTGAATTCTATTTACAATTAATATGATTTAGAATTTTAATTTTATTAATTTATTTTGTCGGAATTCTTTATAGCTCATGCAAAATTTTGGGGTTTCATTATTTTTCATCATTGGAAATTTTATTTCCTGGAGATTTCTATCAATCATTGGTAAGATCCGATTAATTTTTTCTCTTCAATCTAGACTAACAATTACATGTTTGGATTAGTTCAGTACGGATTAAATCAATCTTTTGTTGTTCTATAAGGTATGGTTCCATGTGTTCTTCACGTCGTTGGTCTATTCTTCATTCCTGAGTCGCCAAGATGGTTGGTAAGTCAACTCTAACTGTCGCTTTAACTATCGTTAAAAAATTATCTGTGCCACCAAATTGGTGGTTCCAGCCATAATTGTGTTTTCAAATACAAAACCAAAATATAATGATTAATTAGCATGAGCAGTAATTCTTTTTTTTTTACTTTTTACATAATTTACAGCTAAAGACACTCTAAAAACATAATATATTACATAATGTTGAGTTCAAATATGTCGACGTCTTCTACATATTGTGTCTAACTTGTTTAATTAAGATGTCAAAAGATGTTAACTTTGATGATATTTCTATGCTAGTTATACTTTAATCAAATACACATATTGTTTCTAATGTAAGTTATAGTTTTACATATAAAATAGTAGTAAACATAATTTTGAGAGACTATCACGTGTCATTTAACATTTTATCATTCATTTATTTTTTAAAATTAATTATTTATTGATTTTCACTCATATATTATTTTTAAGATAATGTATATTTATTTTTACATCAACTAGATTATTCCCAGTGGAAATAGTTTTCAAAGGTATTTTTAATTAACTTTTATGTCATATTTAGTATTGGTATTCTATATTTTTGTTACAGATATAGATATTTTATTATGTTAATTTGAAATTATTGCTCATAGATAATCTTATAAACTGAAAATGTTGAGATTACAAATATGGAATCTGTAGCACAATATACTTGGCATTGGTTATGACATTTTCAATTGTTTATTTGTCACTGAACTTTCGACAGGCAAAATTTGGTCGTGACAAAGAATGCAGAGCTGCTCTACAACAGCTAAGAGGTCATGACGTAGACATCTCACAAGAAGCTAACACAATTAAAGTACTATAACAATTTAATTAGTTTAATTTGAAATTAATGACGTCTTAATCTTGGTTTTCTAAACTTTGGCAACTTCTTATTTGTTTTAGGAGACAATGGAATTTTCACAACAAAGCGGCGAAACTGGATTTGTGGAACTGTTTCAGAGGCGATATGTATATCCGTTAATTGTAAGTATAACTTAGACTCACATAATTAATTTGAGTATTTTCACTTAATCGTAAGAAGTTGCATGAAAAATATAAAAAAAATATAATACTGCAGCCAAAATAAGATTGTTTGAATGTTTTTTTGCTGATTTCAATGTTATTATGTATGGTGATATTTTTTTATATGTGGAGGTGAATGAAGGTAAGGTTTAAGATTTGGAACGTTCAATAAAAATTAACATATTACAGATTTTTTTTAATGATTCCAATAAGAGTTAGACAAAAAAAAAGTTAGATAATAAAATATTGATTTTGTCCTATTGGCATGTACTTTATTAATTTGTAGTTGTCTAATTGATATGTAACTAATTATTCTCCATTTTTTGTCATTGAGATATGAGAAATGCTATTATTATGATCTTGTGCTACTAGTCATCTTTGTAATCTCTATCAAAATTGATATAACATTTAACAATTTACCAAAGAAAAAAACTATTATGATCTCTCCTAAACTCTGTTAATAAATTAACCTTTACAGATCGGAGTTGGTTTGATGCTTTTGCAACAACTGTCCGGTAGCTCAGGTGTTATCTATTATGCTAGTAGCCTGTTTGAAAAAGGAGGTATTAAATATATACAGAACCAGTTTTCAATATATTTTTTCTGAACTTTGTACTTTAATTTTAGTCTGTAGATCAAATTAACTATATTGGTAACTTATTCTAATTTCAGGTTTCCCTACCGCTATTGGCACATCTGTAATGGCGACAATCATGGTAAAAAATAATTATGAAACTAATTCGTAATAAAATATACTCATGTGAAAATAGACTATAGAATTAGTCAGTCAGAGAAATGTTTTGCTCATTAGATTTCCACAATGCTTATAACAAATTGTTTGTTTTAATGTTCAAATTATGAATGTTTCTTTACAGATACCAAAAGCTATGATTGGAACAATCATTGTCGATAAAATGGGAAGAAGAACTCTACTAATGGTTAGATATTTACTCAACTAAATATCACTGTTTTGTTGAAGCCATATCTAATAGATTTAAGTTAAAAAAAATCTAACAGATTAGTCTAATGTATTATGTGTTGTTACTTAATTGTTTTGCAGGCTTCTTGTGCTGGAATGGGCTTGTTTGCTTTGCTCTTAAGTGTTTCCTTTAGTCTTCAGGTGATCCTTTCTATCTTTCTTTTTTTTTGACAAAGGATTTTCACCTTTCTATATATCTTATCAGTAAATACTTATATATATATATATATATATATGTTACGTACCCTAGATTCATAAACCTACATTTAGAAAAAAGATCACCAACAGTTCTGTATTTTAAAATTA
This sequence comes from Moricandia arvensis, assembly GCA_905132765.1. Classification (NCBI taxonomy): domain Eukaryota; kingdom Viridiplantae; phylum Streptophyta; class Magnoliopsida; order Brassicales; family Brassicaceae; genus Moricandia; species Moricandia arvensis. Next base: position 85,323 of record CAJHQP010001123.1, read on the forward strand.
TACTAGACTTCTGGGCAATGCGAAATTTATTCTTTATTTAAATCTTCCAATTTCTATGTGAAATTATATGTTTGAATAAAATAGTTAGTGGTGTTTCAAAAAAAAAGTGTTTCAAAAAAAAGAATAAAATAGTTAGTGCTATATGAATGATATGTAATTAAAACTCTAAAATCTATTTACGGATGTGATAAATTCTAACATGTATTATTACAAGAATCTATAATTTAAAATTATTTTATTTTTTTTATAAATATTACATGATGAAGTTTATTAATCGGTCTGTAATATGTAAATTTAGTGTGTGTATATATATATATATATATATATATATATATATATATATATAAACTTACAATTCTTAGTTACTAAGTTTCCTTCCCTAATGTTTATATAGTCATTCGGCATTCTACCAGAACTCACTCCACTTTTCACCTTCATCAGCGTACTGGTAAACACATCTATATCACTCTTTTGCTTAAAATATAAATTTGGGGACGGATCTAACTATTTTTATGGTTGGATAAATACGATTTTGTTTTTTATTAGGGTTATGTTATAACATATGCTTTGGGCATGGGAGGGCTACCATGGATTATAATGTCTGAGGTAATACATAATGTTCAAAGTATAGTGTTAATAATAATTCATATGTGTAACATAAATTTTAAAATATAAGAAATCAAACTTCCCTAACTCCTTTTACAGATTTTTCCTATGAACGTAAAAGTTTCAGCTGGAACTTTAGTTACTGTTACCAACTGGGCATGTGGTTGGGTTATTACTTTCACCTTCAATCTATTAATGCAATGGAATGCATCAGGTAAATAATAATAATATGATGTATATATGTTCTTATAATACTTATTTTGCACGGGACACTACAATATATTCCTATTCCACCTTTTTCAAAGAAAAAAAAAGAACTTATTCATATTCCTGATTATCTTGTTAATAAATTAATATTTTTTTCAGGAACATTTTTAATTTTCTCTTCCGTCTCAGCCGTGTCGATCGTGTTTATCTATTTCTTAGTTCCTGAGACGAAAGGAAGGTCACTGGAAGAAATACAAACATTGCTTTCAAGTTCTGTTCATTAATGCCAAAGTATCTTTTTCAAAAAAAAAAAGAATTACCAAGGTATCTTTTTCAAAAAAAAAGAATTACCAAGGTATCATTTTATTTCTTGTTGCAAGAAAAGTAAAAAGAAAAAGAAAGAAAAGAGTTATAAATTTATTAGCGTTTATGTGAGTTTCACTTTGTGTTGGATGATTACTATATCGAACTTCAATTTGGAGCCTAAAACAATATCACAACATCCGAATTGTGATATATGTTAAAAGATTTAATAAAATTGATATATTATCTATGTTACTGAAGTGAATTTACTTTTCCAGTTACACATTTGTTTAAAATTTCAATGTTAAGAGTGTTTAAATTCGAGCAATGAAATGAGAAAATTATTTTCAATATTGTATAAATAAGGTTAAAACACGAGAAAATGTCATATGGTGATTGTATGGTCAGTAAACATATATATATTGAGCTTCCAAAAAAATTAATGCATCGTTTGCCGCATGGAATGAGACCCATGAGCCGAATGAACGTAACGGGCGTAGGAGGTGTATTAATCGTGGACGGTCGAGCTTTACAAATGATATCAAAACTGAACACATGAGTGTAGAGTCATGTGTGGGCTTACACTAACATGAGTAACGATCTTGAAGTGCAACGAAAACATTGTATTATGTAAGAGAATGAATTGTAACGTTCCAGTTTGTGCTATATATTAAAATTTTTAATATAATTAATGTGTATACACATGTCACCAAAGATGGTTTTCAAATTCACCTTCATGCCAACAAATCTGGCACCTTGTATCCACTTTCAAACCCTCTAAAACTAAGATTATCAGCAATTAAAAAAAATCTTTAAACTTGTTTTTTAAGAAGTTTCCATGCTTGTTTTGCCAAAAGAGCTTGATTTAACAATTGAATATTTTTGAATCCCATAATACTAAGCATCTTTATTCTAACTAATTCAATGCATTTCCTTTTATTTTCCATCGTCCTCCACCAAAAGACGCCAACGCAATGGTAATGTTGTCACAAGTTGTTTTAGGCAGTTTAAATCAACTCATAGTGAACACTATCAACTCATAGTGAACACTAGCATCATTATTGCCACTGCCTTCAAAAGCACTCCGTTCTCATCTTGAGCAACGGTTCTAGAGAACCATCCACTAAATCTGCTCATCTTGTTATCTCTTAGATAGCTTAGCATCTTTAGTTTTGAACCAGTAAAGTATTCTCGTAGACCCAAGCACTTACTAGCTCCTCCTTCATTAAAAATGACAAGCTTTCATTAAATACAAACCTTGACATCAAAATCATTCATGTCACCAAAATAGTGTCAGAGTGCTCCACTATCTATGAATATATGATTGATATCAGGACCTGAGGGATGGAACTAGATACCATTAACAAGACCAGAACCCTCAGCTTTATTCATCAAATGAGTAAGTCCTTCAGTACACAAAACGAAAAAGAAAAGGAGAGAGAGGATTTCCTTGGTGCAACTTCTCTCAGGTTCAACCAGTCCATAAGGCTGTCAATTGATTTTTTTTTGTCGACACTGTCAATTGATTAATATTGAATAAATGACTGATGAAATAAAAAAATATAATCTATGCAATCCACCGAGGATGAAACCCTATAGCTCTCAAAATTGTATTAACATAACATTCAATCATACTATATTCCTTAGACATGTCCATCTTCACAGTAAGGGGTTCCTTATAATTCTTTTTGTGGGGTTTCAACACATTTACAACTTGATGTTTTACCTAAAGGAAGAATATTGAACGATTACCACAATACGATATTAGGATCGGTTCATCAAAACCATAGCTGAACTTTCAAACATCCCTATATGACATTAATGCGATGTGGCAGCCTCATAACGATTTGAGAAATTCACATGCAAAGAACTTCTCAGTTAAACTCTACGTAAATGTGTTCACAATATGTACTACTTTATATTTTTTATATAAAGTTCACATGCAGAATCCCAAAGGTTATACAAAGGTTCCATATAGAAAGATAATTTGCAAAAAAATCAGTAATGTCTAACCTATTTTATTTCTACTTGATTTTATTTTAAGAATTTTATCTTTCATATGTTATTTTGAACAAAAATATACTTGAATGTTAATTAACGATATCTTTATATTTATCATCGACCTTTATATACTTTTGCATACAAAAACATGTGCACATTGACGTAAGTACCTATATAACTAAATATGCACCAAAAATGAAGATTTTAATTCTTCTCGAATTTGGAGTATTCATTTTTAATGCTTCCTTTCAATATGCACCAAAAATTGTTAATAATTTTCTTTTTTTTCTTTAAATATTATCTAGATTTGATTTGTTTTTTCATGTATTTAAAAATTATAATATAAAACCACTGGTTCGACATCAGGACTGTCTAAAATTCATATAACATGAAACAAGACAAATAATAATAGTTTTTGTTTATCACCGAAAAACCAAAACCCTTATGCATTTTAATCGAACAAACCAAAATAATTATGGATTTAAGAATGATAGTTATATTTTAATAGATTAAAAAAATAACAACTCAATCGAACCGATATCCAGATTAAACAGATTAAATGTCTTCTTATAAAATAACAAAATTAATAATCTCATTTCGCACAAACCATGGATTATTACCTAGTTGAAATACTAAAACGACACTTATTTTGTAACGGATTTTTTTCTCTACAACACATTTAATATGAAACGGAGGTAATAGTTTCTTCTTAAACGAATTGAGATTATACTTATTTTGTGTTCACACCCATACATAAACACGCATGTAATTAGATTTATGACTAAAACAACGCATTTATCTTGATGGTCAACAAAAAACATGACAAAGAATTACTATTTTAATTAACAAATAATATTCATAATTGTAATGGTCAATGCATTTAAAACTTACTCTCTCTCTTTTATTTTAAATCTTTCAAAACTTTCACACAAATTTAGATAGCTGTTACAATACCTATTTTAACATTTTTCCAATTTTTTGATATTTAATTTACTTTAAATCATTATTACTACCAATTGTATTACGACGATACAAGAAATCAATTTTTATTAAGTTTTTTCTAATTTTCTAGAAACGACTATCATATTGAAACATAATAGAAGTTTTAAAACGTCATTTGAGAAGAAGAAAAAACAGAAAGAGTGTTAAATACAAATAGCTTCTATTAATAAATTTTGACTATTGTGGTATTGTTTGACTCTGAAGTAGTATATAAGAAAGATTACTTGGCCAAAGAAAAAGCATATTACATACATCATAAGAAAGACTAAAACACATAAAAACATTATCATCATGTCCAAGCAATATGTTTTTTATTTTATGATTTTGATGGTTCTCTTCTCGGGTAACAAGTCTTTGTTTATGTTTGACTAATAAAACAACTTTTTGACGGCAAAAAAAAGACCAATTTTTGTTTATGTATTTATGTATATTATCATTTATGTTCGTCAATACAATTATGTCCTTATATTTATATTTTATAAATTTATTTACAATTTGGTTACAGTGTTAATAGTTGTTCTTAAAACGGAAGCTCAAAAGAGATGCAGAAAAGAACTTATGTCAGGGACACAATGTTTGTTGGTAAAGTGTAGGGAAGTGTGTTTGAAGACGTTAAAAGGATTCGGAACTTGCATTGAGAAACCACCAGGCTCTGATAAATATACTTGTAATTGTATCTACAATTGTTGAGCCCTATGATTTCTACGACAGTCTACGATGTAAAATTATACCTTAAAAATTAATAAACTCTCTATGGATAACCGTATTTATAATTTACGTACAACTTAAATGATTTGTGACTCAAGCCAATCCTAAGTCCCAGATAAAGATATAATTGTTGTGCGAACAAAGAAATAACAGACAATGAACAATTAGACACTTCTGTCTCAGGAAAGAGTATCTCGGTGTTTGCTTAATTATCTCGTTGGTTTCACTTGCATAACTGGTCCTGAGTTTTTTGAAATACTATACAAAACTAAATGCAATAGTTTTATATTATTAATATAGATTAAATAATTAAACAACATTTTATTTACTACAATAATTGTATATTTTCAAGAAACAAACAGATAACATATTATATAGTTTAATTGGCTTATTTATATAGTTTTTATTATATATATTTAATTATTTTATTTTAAGTGAAATAAGCAAAGTTGGTTTCACAGTTGAAATGAAACCATTTCAGATTCCCCTTGTCATTTAGGAGATGGTTTAACATTTCAAGACTATATATTCACATTTACCTTGTCATCTACGAGATGGTTTAATTAAGACAATATATTAACATTTCAAGACTATAAAGTCTCATTTAATATATATCAGATTATTATAATAAATATATATATATATAATTATTTCAATATATTTTAAATTAAAATATATATTATATATAAATGCATAAAAATATTAATTTCAAAATTTGCATTGAGTAAGAAGTCTCAACTAATAAATATTCATATTAATAAAAAAAAATTTGTTACAAAAATATAAAAATATTAATAAAATCACATGAGTACAAAATTTCAATTAATAAATATTCATATTAAAATATACTATATACCTATGTCAATATTATTTAATTTTAATTATATACCATAAAACATAAATGACTATTTTAATTTTTTACAAAAAAAATTTATAAAAGAGAAATTTTTTATTTATGTGTTTACTCTAATTTAATTATATACGTAATAGTTACTCGATTCTCATTTTTTCAATATATTTATTATTGCATAATACGTACATGAACACAAAATAAATAATAATATGTATAAATAATTTATATACATAACTAATGTTCATTCCGCGTAAGCGCGGATCTCTAATGTTATTTGATCATACATTTCAAAATACAATTCTTCATTTCGAAGTGAGATATTGAATTATAACATCCGGACGATATTATTGAACCCCAATGTAAATTAAATAGGTTTGAAAAATAAAATATCAACAAACATGGCCCTACTCATCAACCTTATATTGACGGTCCATGACTATACATTTGAAGATTTATGACACGATGGTAGAGCGATCAAAGTTAATATTCAACATATTAATATATAAATTTCATCTTGCATACGCGCAGATAATCACATAGTACTATTTATTTATTATACAATAATAGACGTTTTCAGAAACAAAATTATAACTTTAATTAAGGAAAGTTCACTGTTGTAGCTATATTTTGTACTATGAAATTAAGTATGCTTGAAATCAAATTTTTGTTATGAACCTAGGGAGTTCTCAAACGTATAGAAAGACCCAAACTAATTTTCAAGGTGAAGTGCATCACATGGATAAAATCTCTTTTTAAATATTTAAATATGCTTAAAAACAAAGATACATATCTATTTAAATGTCTAGGAGCAATATAACTTAGTTTTACGTCGTAGGTAGATTGAATCTAAAACATGTTAGCGTCCCAAACCCGTATTCTTACCACTATACCACAAGATCTTGGACTGAAATCAAAATTTTCAGAAACGTTATTATTCCTCATATGCAGTTCAATTCTTAATGACTATTACAGTTTTTGTGTATTTTGTGTAAAAATGTTTGTGTTGATGTTGAGTCTTATTTGATTAAGGGTCAGACTGGTTTAAACGCAGCGGTTGTGGTTGCGGCTGCGGGTGGTTGCGGTTTAAGACGTTACTAAGATATTTACACGACTGGTGCAGCAGTTAGAAATTTGTGAGTTTGCGAGATACTTACGACTGGTTGACTACCAAATGCAAAAGCGGTTTATTAATAAATTAGCAATATTAATACTTTATATAATTAAAAATATTAAAAATCATAGTATTATACTAAATATAAGAAAATATATTTATAAAATCATAGTATTAAATTAAAAATATATATTTTTAGCTTTATATATATGTATTTATTTATTAATCTCTAAAAATTATGATAAATTTTTTGTTTAAATTTTTTTAATTAAATATTTTTATTTGAATATAATCTTTTTGAAAAATAATATTTTTGTGTACCCTCCCGTAACCGCAAACGCTAGCTGAAGCCAGATTTTGATTTTGAGAAGTTTGGAGAGGTTTGAAGTGGTTTATAGCGTTTTATGTAATTGCTACAAAACGTCAACAATCGCTATCAACCGTAAAATCTGCATTTGCAGGTGGTAGCGAAAAAACCAGTCGAACCCTTACCGCTAAATGTTTTGAGGTTTGGAAAGTCAAAGATTTGTTAAATTTTTGGTGTATCCAAAGATTTATTTGTGTTTTTGGTGTGTGTGTTTTTTTTTCCTGTTTTTCAGATTTCTTAATTGGATGCTCATAACTTATAAATTCATGTCTACTATGCCACCCGGCGTCCACTAAACCGGCCAACCGGCCAAGATGGTTGATGGTCAAATTAAACCTTATAATCTAAAATACAAGAACTTAAGAGCACTTTTAATGGAAGTTTCTAATTTTAAGGTTCTCAAAAAATATATATATATATTTATATTAATATTTAATTGTGAAATTATTAATTTTATAGAAAATCAACCTAAGGTGTCTGTGCAAAAAAAAATTTAAATTATTTTTTTCATAAAACTAAAAACGGGTGATAAAAGTTTCAATATTATTGTATTTGGTTCACGAAGTTCCCCATCTGTCTCCCATTATTAGCTGTTTACCTTTTTAATTATTCCAACAACCTTGAAAGAGAATAATACATCTCCCTTGGAGCAAACTCCCAAACTATGCTTTTCACGTGCAGCAAACCTGTAGATCATATTCCCATCATTACCACCTTTATAAAGGAACCGCAGGGTATCTCATATTTTACATAATATTACTACACTTTTAACACTTTCCTTGTTTTATCTATTCGTATCATATATTATTTCAAAAAAGCTTCATTTTTATAATTTAGCAAGGCCAATATGGCTCTCGAGGGGGCAACTTCCCAACACAACTATAATGAACCACCGTTTGCTGATCTCCAAGCCTCTCTTTGTTTTCTCGACAACCAAACCGATAACTACGACTCTACTTTTCTCCATGAAGGCTACTATGGGAATACTAACACATTCCTTCTTCAACCACCTAATGAAATTTTTACTAATGAAGAGAAACCTAGGGCGAACTGCGATGTCAGTTTCCAAGGAGATGTGGGGAAGGATCAGGTAACGCGACGCAGAACAAGGGCGAAGAAAAACAAAGAAGAGATTAGTAATCAACGTATGACTCACATTGCAGTGGAGCGCAACAGGAGGAGACAGATGAATGAGTATCTCTCTGTTCTCCGATCTCTCATGCCTGATTCATATGTTCAAAGGGTATCCCTCATTAACTTCTATACCTGCATTCATAACTCTATTATATAGCCTCTACACATTTTATATCGAAAACCAAGTCCCACGTTCCATTTTATATTTCTTATTTAGCAAAAAAAAATATATTTCTTTTAGAGAATTTTAAGTAAACAGTTTTTTATAAAACATTTTGGTAATCGAGTTGTATTACTAAATGACTATGGTTTATTTCTGTTTCTGCCAAATTGGTTTATAACCTTTTGCAAAAGCATTTTGTCTCATTTATGGCGCCCTATATTGTTGAATTCGCTTGTGATTTTAAATTTATCATGCTATAATCTAAAAGCATTATATTCAAAAAAAAGAAAAAAAACTCACGCAATAGGACGCACTACTTTTTCTAAAAATTACCAACGTGAATTTATTTTTTCAAATTATCACCCATATCTACTAAAATCACTCCTAAGAAGTACAACAAATTATGCCAAGTTACAAAAAAGATTACACCAAACTTTACGTTCTTAAAACAATTTTCAAATTCTAATATAAAATTATCAGCATCTCAACAATTAATAGAAAATGAAACAACCTTGATTTCTCTTTGAGTATCTCAACATGCATGGTAAAAAAAAAATGCATGGTCACGTATGGTAACTAGCTAATTAGTATATGCGTCACATAACACATAAGTTATGTGTATGTTTTTCTGTTAAAGTAATTGTAGTGAATTAACGCTAAGCCAGTTTTCAAGTTTATCATATAATTGGTACAATTATTCATTTTTACCTTTAATAAAGAAATATTTTTAGAAATACTAAGAGACAAAAGATTCTTAAATTAATTAGAATCCTAAACTTCCCATTCCAAAATCCTATTCCACCTCTTAACTATAAAACCTAAGTGTTAAATTAATTAACGTTTGGATTATAATTTTTTTTATTTTTTAAAATATAGGTAAAAGTGGTTAACGTAAACATGAAAAGTGATAGTATGAATCTGGTATTTTGACAGTTTTATGTTCTTTTATGTTCTTCTTTTGCTTAAGTTTTTTTTTAATGTTTATGAGTTCAATTAATATTTCTTATTTTCATGATTTCAGTGTGACCAAGCATCAACAGTAGGAGGTGCAATAAACTTCATCAGAGAACTCGAACACCGTCTTCACCTTCAAAGCCTCAGTTGCGAGCCAAATGAAATCTCTCTACCAGGAAGTTGTATGTCATCGGCGACACCTTTCTCCGACACCTTCAAGCTTCCTCAGTTCTCAATGGGTTCCTCTTCTGTCAGCGATAACATGGCTCTCGAGGTTAACGCATTGGCTGATATCGAAGTAAGCCTCGTCGAGAGCCACGCAACTCTTAAGATAAGGTCAAGAAGAAGGCCAAAGGTTCTTCTCAACCTCGTCTCTGGCTTACAGAGCTTAGGGTTTATCATTCTACACCTGAATGTCTCCACTGTTTCTGACTTTGTCCTCTACTGTTTCTCCACTAAGGTATGTTTCTGCTTAATCCTATATCATTATCTATTAATTTGTTAACGTTACAGTAAATAAAAATTCTACAATATACTACTTTTCAAATTTACCGTTAATGAATGTCTATTTTCACAAATATCCTAAATGTGTGATAAAATAACAGTAAATTAATTTTAAAAATATTTAATAAAACGTTTATAAACTCAACCCCTTAATACTAAACTTTAAACAATAATCACTAAAGCATAAATCAAATGTTAGTATATTTTTTGATTGACAGTATTTTTGAAAAAATGATATTTAACTTATGGTATTTCTAACAATTTTCAAGATATATTAGCTGTAAAAATGATTAAGAAAGAATTATGGAGCTCTGTCTGAATTAATCGTAAATCAAATGCTAGGCCTAGCTGCAACCTAATTGTTTTGGATCTTGTCGCCTATCGTTTTTTCTTTGGTAAAACGCTTATCGTGTTATTAGTTGTAAAATGTAATGCCACTAATAGATAATAATTATTATAATACTCGGTTTCAGATATAGGCTTCATTGTAAACCTACTTAATCTGTGAATACTAGACCCGTCTGGCAGAAAGAGATAGACAAGTGCCCTTAGATACAAATCATTCACATGCATTTCTCCTAGTCGATATAAAGTTTGATATTCAATCTCTACGTGCCGCAAAATCAAACCTAATATAGTGATGTCTATACTTACAAAAAATTATAACTACTTTTTGTTTTACCAACGAATGGTCTAGCACAATTTGTTTCTGTTTATAAAATGTTACTCTATCGATTTTAACTATTTCAAATATGCATTATGTTTTCATTTTTGATGTTTCTTTATTATAATTACAATGCATAATAAACCATAATCTAGCTCATCTACTTAACAATTATTTTCAAGAGAAATTCGGCCCTATAACCATAAAAACTAAAATTAAGAAACTAACCAAACTTCCATTACTCTTTCCTTCTTTTTTTTTATATATCTCTCTAGCTCATGGTTAGTTTCTTAATTCTAGTTTTATGTTATTTCACCAATTCACCCATTTTTCAATTGCTTACATTTTTATATTGTTTACAGTGACGTATTTATGATGACAACGAGACCTAACCATAGACGACTGATTCAAATGTATTATTAATATGATAACACATCAAAGTGAAAGAAAAATCAGTACTATATGCAAACACAAGTGACCAAATTTGTTTGCTATTCACATCAATAAAGATGTAGGCCTATTTATAAAAAGTACCGCTTTATATTTGCTACTACAATTACCATAAACTTTTAGTAAACCCAAAATTTCATTTAGAAGTTTAAATTCGTTTTTTTCTTCTTCTTTTTTTGAAGTTTGAATTCATTACCGAGCAAAAAAGTTTATGATCCTTATTTTTAATGATTTTGTGATAAATTGAGAACATAAAAACATTAAAAGGGATTAGTTATAATGTATAAATGGTACATTTGGTTTAATCTAACTTTTTCATATAATGTATAAATGGTACATTTGCTTTAATCTAACTTTTTCATATCGCTAAAATAACATTGCAGATGGAAGATTGTTGTAAGCTTTCCTCCGTGGCTGATATAGCTACTGCGGTGTATGAAATGCTCAAGATGCATCACGATTCATGATGATGCTCAACATTACCCCTAAAGTAGATCTATTTGCAGTGTAAATGCTAGTAACTACTAGCCGATTTGAGATAATTTGATACGAGTTTATATAATTGAAACTGTATGCTTGGCCTGTCAAGTTACTTTAGTATTTTTGTTACATTTGTTAATGCTTCTGTCAACTGAATATTTCAAACTTTCTAGTAAAGATATGGACGGTCCATTTTTTTCTTTAATCTGTTGACAAAAGGTAGTAAATGGTAACAGCTGGCGATTAATGGTAGTTGCCTTTGGTTAATTCTTAAAAAAAAACACACTTTATAAGAAAATATTGATTTGGAGGCAGATCAAATAAAATCGTCCAGTCGTTCTCAACTCATCTTATCTGTTTCACCAATAATTCCATCTTGTTATTCAATAAAAGCGGTTTGTACCAAACAAAACCAGGAATCTATTTTCAATGGGCCACGAATCCGCCAAAACTACCTTTTTGTATATTTATTATGTGATAATCAAAAGAAAAAGATTTCATTACAATTTCCTAAATATACGAAAATGAGAATGGAAGAAAGAACTGATAATATTAAAATCATTGTAACACTACACACACACACACACTTGCCAATCAAGTCATTTCCTAGACCTTATAAGCAATGTGTTGCAAGAAGTTCTAAAGTTGAAAGAATTTGTGGGAGATTTTAATGGTATAATTTTTAATTACATAAATCTGTTGTCAATTGTCAGCACATCAAACAAAATAGTGTTATAGGGTTGATCAGTAGGGATCGGTTGAGGGGTCGACCCACATAAACTAATTTTAAGATTACGAATCTATCAGAATAAAACAGAAAGAATAAAAACTTGAGACTTCATGCACAATATTGGAAGAAGTAAGGTTCAGGATTTTTGTTTTGTGGTTGATAAAATTAAGAAATAACTTACTTTGTGGTGTAATCAGTTTTTACTCATGACGGTAAGGAAATATTGATCAAGTCTATTATCCTTCTGGTAAAACTGGTTTACAGCTTGAGCTACTTTCTACTACCAAAGACAATCTTTGAATGAGATTAATTCTCTACTTCCAAGTTCTGGTGGGGTAGAAATTCTGACAAGAGGAAAATCTCATGGATTACATGAAAATGTCACGAATATTTTATCGAAGAAATATCAAGAATACGCATGTTTAACATGTATTTGATGTTCCACCAGCTTGGCTAATTGACTATTTGTACTCCACCTTTTTACAGTTTAAATAATATATCAAGTTGAGCCAAAAAAGAACTTTGATTAACACGAGAATCTCTTACACACTCGAACAAATCACGGGCCACATGGTTTTGATTAAAAACTTGAAACTCTATTAGGAAAATTTCCACTATGCTCTGATCCGAGATCAACGGTTCACAAACAAGAACACGTTCATACGAGACACATGGTTTTGGTTAAGACTCTATTAGGTGAAGTTCCACTATGCTTTGACCCGAGATCCACGGTTCACATTCACGAACATGTTCAGTTGTTCATAGTGGCGTAGTACCTTCCCCACTGAGACCGTGTCATTAACACGTATTAACATTTAAAAAAAATAGAGCTGCTCAAAAATTGGTAAAGAATGAAAAGATTCTGAAATGTTATAACTTATAAGACTACTTTATTGTTTTTTCTCAACAAAAATGCTATATTAAGATTAAGAGTACAAACCACATTTTGGTGATACGATGGTTTCCACTGGACAAAGAATTGTTATGTTGGCGCATGCAAGGGATCGATTTTTTTCTACTGTGAAATTGCTAACTCTTCATGTAGTAAGATGGTGTGAATCTCTAACTCTTACGTAGAACAACCGGATTTTTCTGTTACCGGTGAATAAGCCTTCATGGGATTAGCCGTTTGGGTCTCGGCCCGCCGAACACTCTTAGTTAATAAAAAAAAGAGTACATGTATCTTAAAAATTTGACTTTCGATTTTATTAATCAAATAACATAATTACAACAATAAACCTTAGAGAGAGAGGTTCCCCAGAAATTTGACTTTACATATACCTATTAAGATTTCGCTTCTAAGAAAGTAATATGTGATTGTGCCGGTGTATATACACAAGAATCACTAGTATGACTTTTAAAAAATATTCCAACTTTTTTTTGGTAAAATTAAATATTCCAACTTGCCAAGCAAGCATGGTTTCTATAAAAAGAGGTCACTTCAGAGGATAGAAATACAAAACTCATTTCCCAAGCTAAGTCAAAGCAATGAAGGAAGATCTGAAGCGCATCAATGGGTTGTACATTACATTGTTACTAACGGTCTATGCGTGTGCAGTCACTGCAAAACTCGAAGCAGCGTCGTCGCAAACAAAGACATGTTTCCAAAAGAAGAGCCCGTGCTTCCTTAAGAAGCAGACTTGCCCAAAGCAGTGCCCTTCGTTTTCCCCTCCCAACGGTAGCACCAAGGCATGCGTCGTAGATTGTTTTAACCCTATATGCAAAGCCACTTGCCGAAGTAAGTAAAAAAGATGCCATACTTTTTAATGGATGATGTTCAGTCTAGATTAAGGTTAATTGGTTATTCTGAATTGATTGGTTTATGAATAATAAATACTAAAAGTCTGATCTGAATTGATTGGTTTATGAATAATAAATATTAAAAGTCTGATCTGAATTGTATAGTTTGGTAAAGTTATGGTTTTGATTCGAGTTTTAGTCAAACATATCATTAACTCTTTATCAATTTTTTTTTTAAAATGATTTTAAATAATTTTCTTCTTTTGTTTTATTCGATTTGGATCCGATTCAGCTTCTCACAACAAAAACAACATTTTAAACTACATATTAAATTTTATAGTTCGATCTAAATTGCAGTAAAATTATGTATATAGAGTTATGTGGTGGATTTGATGTAAATGTTATTATTTTTGTTAAAATAATTGATTGATAATTCTTTTTGCTTAATAAGTTACAAAAATGCATGAGATAGTTATTTAACTCAAAATTTTATATATAAGATTTTCAATGATGTTGATCTATGTTTTCATTTATCAATTTTACAAAGGACATAAAAACTCAAAATCCAACTCAACAATATCACATTATAACTCAAATTAAATCTAAAAAAGTTAAAACTATTTATGATTAGTAACTTTTTGAGTTATACTAATCAATCACACTAAATCACTAATATAAGAACTGGGTTTTAGTATCCATTATTTTGGTTCTGTTGGGACCCGTTGTGATTCTGATTCTAACATTCTTTCATAAACCAATCTCTTTAAAAACAGATAGAAAGCCAAACTGCAACGGCAGAGGATCAGCATGCTTAGACCCACGATTCATCGGTGGTGACGGCATAGTCTTCTACTTCCACGGCAAACGCGACGAGCATTTCGCACTCGTCTCTGACATTGACCTCCAAGTCAACGCACGCTTCATCGGTCTCAGACCCTCTGGCCGAACCAGAGACTTCACCTGGATCCAATCTTTGGGCCTGATCTTCGGCCCCAACAACCAAACCTTCACACTCGAGGCCCAAAAGGTTCCCAAATGGGACGACCAAGTGGACCATCTCCGTCTTCCTCCGAGGGAAAAGAGATCTCTTTACCAAAAGGTGACTCCTCTATCTGGAGCCATCCGGGAAGTGATATAAAGATCGAGAGGACTTCAGACACGAACTCCGTGTTGGTCACTTTACAAGACATCGCCGAGATTTGGGTCAATGTAGTTCCAGTTACAAAGGAAGATGACAGGACACATAAATACGGGATACCTGAAAATGACTGTTTTGCCCATCTCGAAGTTCAGTTCCGGTTCTTGAGGTTGTCCCCGAACGTGGAGGGTGTTTTGGGAAGAACGTACCGAGAGGATTTTCAGAATCCTGCGAAACCAGGGGTGGTTATGCCGGTCGTGGGTGGGGAAGATAAATACAGAACATCTTCGCTTCTTGAAACGAGTTGTAATGCTTGTGTTTATAACTCCCGTGGCTCTAGTGGTTTCGACGAGATCGAGACGTTGTCGTCGCTGAATCAAAACACTGTTGATTGCACCGGGGGATCCAGCAGTGGTGTTGGAATCTTCTGCAGAAGATAGATATTATGTTTAATATTTTATTTAAAAAATTAATCCAAGTGTCATGTCGGTGGTGTTTATCATAGTTTTTCTTTGTTGACCAAATATTGAGTAACCAACATGTACCTTTAGATGTTGTGCATTTGTTTGAAATGAATAATATTTTTTAAAAATTTATAGTAGAAAAATATTTTTTCAGGTTTGATTTTTTCTTTCTCAGTCCTAGCAAAAGATGATGTTAACTTTATTATGTTTCAATAGATACTACATTTGTACAGGTTTTATAAATCATACAAATTGGTTCTGGAATCAAATTGGAAAGTGGTCTAAAATTATAATAAGTTAATTATGATCTTTTACAACTGAGAATAGATATTTTAAGAGGACAAGAATTGCAATGAATTCGAAATCGTACAAAGACGCAAGTGCGCAGGGTAAGCTATCCTGCGCACCCACCCACTAGCGAGCTCCGTCCGTCCAAAACGGAAAGAACCTTCATCAAATCCATCCGTTAAGCTCTTTTTCTCCGATCGAATGAACGGCCTCGATTTCTTCTTCTCCCCTTCTCCCCCCGTCAATACATCCACCGGAGAAGAAGATGATGATTGGGGAGAGTTCGTCGACTCTTCGCCCAATCCAAAACGTTTCTCCGCAGATCGCGACGGTGCCGATTCGACGCCGACTCGGATCGAATCTGAGAAGAATCAGAAGAGCCAGACGCAGTGGGTTACTCCTCGTGGTCCGGTGCCACTTTCTGTGTTCGGAGAGGCGGAGGAGGAGGAGGAGGATGAATCAGGTGCGCCGGTTTCTTCGTTTTTCGATTCCTTCTCTGGGAAACGCAACGGATCTGTGCATACGAATCCCACTGTAGAGATCAGTGGCGTGATCGCGAATCTGTATAGAGAGAAGGAACATAATGAGATCAATGGAAATGAGAAAGAGTCATTTCCCAACGGGAAAATTGAAAATCCAGGTGTTATTTTGGAGAGTTTTAGCTGGAATCCATTGAATCTTGACACGGAGAGATCTGAAAAGACGAGCAATGTGGTGATTTTGGATCCAGCTTCTTCAGATTTGAGTTTTGTTGATGACGATGTTGATGAGGGTTGGGAGTTTAAGGCAGCTGAGTCTATGTTTGCAAGTGCAGATCCAAGCTCTAAGGTATGTTGTATCATTAAGATAAATATTCCCGGAATCCAAACATTCTAAATAGTCATACCCAACGAAAATTGAACCCGAGTGGCGGAACAGCTCCTTTTAACACTAGGTCAACAGCTCGTTGGTTAGTTTCTATAGTTCTAATATGGTGTTGCTTAACTGTATTGAAGCAGGAAGAACAAGTGAATGCTAGAAATGGATCTGTTGTGGCTCAGAGCACAACAGATTTAGATTCAAGCATGTGGAGTTCACCAACAAATTTCACGACCGGTAAACAAGAAAATGGAGATGATGATGACCCTTGGGGTAATGGTGGATGGGAGTTTAAGGTAGCTGAAACGATTCAGACGAAGAAGGATTTAGCAAACAAGGTACAAGCTTCATTTCATTAAACACAATCCTTACATTTGCTGATGGTATTTGTGTTGTGTGTGTGGTTATAGGAATCTAATGGTTGGGGGTTCGGGTTTGGTTTTGAACATGGTTCTGAGATTGAAACAACCACTTCTTATCATTCAAACATTGAGAAAGATCTGCATAAGGAGGAAAATGGCTCCATTTCATTTCCAAGTGATACAAATTTGAATCCTGGAGGAACTTCTTGGGCTTTCAATCAGCCATCTTTAGAAAATGGAAACGAGAAAGAGGTATTGTACCTTATAGTCCACAGTCAACGTTTCAGAATGTCGATAATATATGGGTTTTACAGATACTTTTTCTGCTGGCTTTGAAATGAAGAGTTTTGACTTTTGGTGGTAGACTTATTTTAAGCTTGATATCAGTATTACTAAATGTACTTTGTTTGACTTTGCTTAACCTGCTGCTGGTTTCTTTATTATTCTTACCAAAATCATTAATACGTACATTTAAACCGGTAATAAGATTTCTTTGACTTTCATTGATATATCTTTGCGTTTATGTTATGCAAAGTTGAAGCCTATACTCTTTATTTTAAGCTGAATGGAAGCCTACATTTGCTTAGCTTAATGGAAGTACTCTTAACTTTGCACACTCAGGAAAACAAAGTGCAGCCAGACAAGCCAAAGGGAGTCTTACCACTGTCGTTTTTTGAGGATGAGACATTGGAAACCTCTGATAATTTGGTTCATGAAGATAATCTTGCTTCAGTCTGTGATTTCTCCGTGAGAGAGAAAACTAAGGCTCCAAGTCAAACTCTGTCCATCAGTGACCTGATATCAAGTTTATACAGTCAGGTGGAGGAGAAGAATGCTGCAAATCTGTCAGAAACGTCTAACATTGTAAATGGTGAGGATGATTCATGGGAGTTCCAGGGCCATACAAATACCAAAACAGATCCGAGCATAGCAGAAGATGGTGATGAATTTGACAGTACTTGGGAGTTTCAAGGTCCTTCTCTGCCCTTGAAAAACTCTGCGGTTGTGGATGAGGTTGACGATGATTCCTGGGAATTTCAAGGTCCAACACAGCCTGTGAAAGATTATACATCGAGGAAAGAAGATAATGGTGTGTGGGAATCTAAACAGAGTTCAGTGGAAAATGAAGTTGGGAATGGGTTCTCTGTTCCAAATGGTTTTGGAGAATTGCATGAAAAAACAGTAATTACCATGGAGCCTAATGATTACCGAGATGTCTTTCATAAGCTGAAGACTGAACTATACTACCTTGCCCTAAGCCATCTTGAGACTTTAAAGGTTACTAGACTTTTTGTGTAACACTTTTCTTTGAACATCCCGTCATTTGATTTTCGTGACATCATTTGAACTTTTGGATATTGAAGGAAGCTCGTGACTTGGCTGCTAATTCTGATGAAGTCGCTGAAGCTCAAAAATATGACGATGAAATACAGGTATGCCAATCATGGGAATGCTACAAAGCATGTTTAAGTTATATGTAGTCATTAGAATGCAAAAACACTCTTTACAGATAAGTGTTACTGATTCATTTTTTTTCTCTTCTAGGATCTGCAAAACATACTGAAGAATGATGTCTTGATCGGTGAGGTCAACGTAGAAAGTCTCCAAGTTAGGTCATCTGGCACTACTGAACTTTATAAAGTTCTCCAAGAGCCAAAGTTTCGAACAGTTGATTCAGAAGATCTCCTGTCAGAGAGATTATTATTAGTTAAGTTCTGTTCGACGATCTCTGTACCCTTCATTCTACAGTGAAAATATTTACACGAAAGAAATAATTAAACGTGCTTTTATAGGCAGAGAAGGACTGGAAATCAGCGATTGAACTTCTCAAACACGCCACGTTAACCCTGAAGGTCCTAAACTTGGGTTCACATGAGCAACAATCGAAATACGCTTCAACTTGGTTTACGATTGCTTCGACCTGTGCTCAAGAACTGCGACATGCTGCATCTATTTGGAAGCAGGTGACTGAAAATGATGTTCAAGACGAAATCCTATCTAAACCTCAAGGTACCAGCCATTATTATCACATTAATCTTTTTGTATTACGCCCATCTTCATCAACCGTTGACTTATTCTTACTCTGTGTTAAACAGGGAAGCGCTATCTTCTCTCGGTAGGAGAAATTTACAGAGTAGTGAAAATCCTGAGAGCCTCAACGAGACTATATAAACCGTGGATTTTATCATCCCCGACATCATCTACTGTGTGGGCTGTTTTGGACGAGTGTGTGGTTTTGTGGTTAAGCTCTGGTTTAGAAGAAGCTCTGCAGAATAATATCAACGACTGTGACTATTCTGCTGGTCATCAACTTCTAGAATCAATCAAATGTATAGAAGAGCTTAACGCTTTCACTCTTCACGCCTGCATCACCTCAGCTACATCACCTACCTGCTGCATCTCTGGGCTAAATACAAAGATAGTACCAGGTACGCTTATACTAGCAATTGCATTTAGAAAGATCCTGGAGAGCTTAAGGATGCATTCAATGTTCACGATCTGAAATTTTTGAATGCTTATTTATTTCAAGCCATGCATGCCTTTGGGTTTAAGTATGTATTTACTAGATTTTGACTGGGCTTTGTGAAGTAGGAATCAAAACGGTGGAGTGGAACGGAGAGGATTACTTGGTGTCTCTTGCTAATCTATGGGCCAATCTGATCAGCTGCGAGTCACCTGACCTTGCCGGTCATGGTCTTTTTGCCGGGTTTTAGGAAAAAACGTACACAACGATTCATTACTCACCCTGCATACAAAGCCATGGTCACGGGAGAGCATTTTATACCAAAACATAGATCCGTCCATATATAATTATTTGTTTATCTCTTTTAAGATGGTTTGGGTCATTTTATTGTATGCCTTATATATCGAATGGGTTTGGTAGTATCATTAAGTAATTTCCTAAGCTTCACAGAGGATTTGTTTTGTTCGAACAAAGCAATAAATTAATATAATCAACTCGTTTTTCTTTACTCTGTCGTGGTCATATACTCATGTTAGAGGTGTCAACTAATCCATCCAGAGCCCAAAGCGACGTTACTACCGGATTCTCATCCCCGTAATCTCAGATCCGACTTTGCAAAAGGTTCTGAGTCTTTTAGTGATAAGGGCTCTGATGCTCCCTAGTCCAAGTATCCCAACTCGCTTCTTTTGGTTGCATCATCTCCTACAACTCGACAAGTCAGAAACAGAGCATCCCTTACGCTGTACAGCAAACAAAGATGAATGATCAGACGCGTCACATTGTGAACAGAGCAGTGATGGAGGCGCTTGGGAAGAATGGGGTTATAATTAATGTGGGGCGAGGAGGGCTGATTGATGAGAAGGAGATGGTTAAGTGTCTTCTCGAAGGTGTGACTGGTGGTGCTGGTTTAGATGTGTTTGAGAAAGGACCGGGGGTTCCTGGAGTTGTGTGGTTTGGACAATGTTTTTTTGTCTCCTCATGCTGCTGTGGCCACGCAAGGGTCTTTGGACAATGTTGCGCAGCTTGCTTTAGCTAACTTGAAGGCGTTTTTCTCTAACAACCTTTGATTTCCCCGGTTCGGTTAAATTGAGAGATCATCTGGTTTGATCAACGGGGCTAATAATCAATCTATATTTTAATTATTGAACGGTATGATTAAGAAAAAGAAAAGTCTATTGTTGATTGTTGAATCAAGATGCTGATGTGTAATAATGGGAGCGATCTGTGGAGGAATTAAACAAAAAGTTAAATTACTTTAAGATTAAATAATAATTTACAGTTTACAAATTTTTAAAATAGTTAGAAGTCAAACTGAAAATGTCAATAATATACTAGTTTATTTGAAGCTTTTGCCAATCGCATTGGCATTTTATTTCATGTTCAAATGTCATCTCCAATGTTTTCTTCCTTCTTCCTCTAAAGCTTTTTAATATTTTTTTTTTGTAAAGAGTGATGTGTACCAATGAGAGACCCTGGAGTTTAAGTAAACTATATTGATAGAGTTGCAGAACCAAACCGGCACATCTCAAACCAAACCAAGTTTCCAAACCAGAAATACACTACGTAATGGATTACGTAAAGCTTTTATTATTTGTTTCTGCATTTTGTTTAAGTTGCTAATAAGAAGAGAAGTGGTCTTCCTTGTATATAGGAAACCATCTTCTCCACTTTCCCTTAATTCCCATGTTGAAAGGAGTTACGACTCCCACTTTGCTTATGTACTTTCTCTATTTAAATGAATGAAAAAGCTAAAAAGAGGCAATCTTAATTGCCAAAATCAAAGTCTTATTGTTTTTATTCGGTTCTAAAGCTTTGAAGAGATTCAAAGCTATCAATTGGTATCATAGCTCGGCTCTTGGTTCCAACTTTTTTTTGTGCTATCACCATATCCTATCATCCATCCATGGGCACTACCAAAGAACGTCTTGAAGATTTGGAGACAGGGCTGGGACTTGTGCAAGATGAGTTGCAAAAACTCAGTACTGGTATGAATGACAAGTTTCAAGGTATGGAAACAAGATACCAAAACATGGAATCCAACCTTAAGACATCTATGGAGCGCATACTCGAGCTGCTTGCTCAAAACCGCATCGGTGAATCAAGTACACCTGCTGTCACCCAAATTCCTCAACCTAATCCACCGTCAATAACCCTCGACGCAACGACCCAACTTTTGTACCTTTGGCGCCACCGATCCCACAACCAGAACACAACCCACGACCTGCAACATACCCACCTCACGTCGGACCACTACTGCCACAGTTACATCCACCACACTACCCACCATTCAATCCACAGCCACAACGACACATCAAACTTAACTTTCCACGCTTTAATGTAGGTGACCCGACTAAATGGCTCAGCAAAAGCAAGCAATACTTTGCATATCAAGGTGTACCACGAGCTCAACAAGTCAGTTTTGCTTCATATCATCTTACTGAGGAGGCCAACGAATGGTGGTTGGCTACTTCTAAGGCTCTCGGCATCGATCCAAACAACTCACCAAGGGAAACGTTTGAGGAAGAGCTCTGGAATCGCTTTGGACTAACTGAAGGTGAGAACTTTCATGAGGCTCTTTCCAAAATCCAACAAACCGGTACGTTGCGTGAGTACCAACGTGATTTCGAGAGGCTGATGAACAAGGTTGATAATTGGTCCGAAAAAGCTTTAGTAGGATCCTACTTGGGCGGATTACACACTTCAATCGCAGACCACATTCGTATGTTTGCTCCCACCACCCTGAAATCTGTAATCAACTTAGCACGTTTGCGTGATGACCAGTTACAACGCCAAAGGAGATCCTCTTCCAACCACAACACCGCCTCTGCTACAAATCAGAATGGGCCCTCCACAGTTCGTCACCAACCCTCACAAGCGCCCAAGAGGTTGAGTTGGGATGACATGAAGCGCAAACGCAGCTTAGGCTTATGCTTTAGTTGTGATGAGAGGTATACTCCTGGACACATGTGTAAAACATCTCAATTGTTACCTATGATAGGTGAAGATGAAGACGAGGAAGATGAAGATCTTTTTCACGACAACGCCGAGATTGAGTTTTCAGAAACTGAATCTTGGTGAGGGGAGTAATGATAGAGTTGTAGAACTAAATCGGCACATCTCAAACCAAACCAAGTTTCCAAACCAGAAATACAACCCGCTTGCACTATTTCAGTCATGACCCGTTCGCACCCTTTCGGTCACCGTTCGCACCCTTTCGGTCATCGTTCCCACCCTTTTGGTCATGACCCGTTCGCACCCTTTTGATCACGATACATTCGCACCCTTTCGGTCACGACCCGTTTGCAATTCTTCAGTCACGAAACTTCCACACACATTCGGTTACAACCATTCGTACCCTTTCTGTCACGACACATTCACACTCATTTGGTCACAATACGTTCGTATCCTTTTAGTCACGACACGTTTGTACCCTTTTGATCACGACACGTCCGTACTCTTTTGGTCACGATCCATTCGCACCCTTTTAATCACGACATGTTCGCATATTTTCGGTCATAACTCATTCGTAACCTTTCGGGCATGACTTAATGACACATTTTCGGTCACTACACTTTCATACCCATTTGTTCACAACCCATTCACGTCCTTCACACATTCACACTCATTCGGTCACGATACGTTCGCACCCTTTCAATCACAACCAATTTGCACCTTTTTGGTCACAACCCGTTCACACCATTTTGGTCAAGACCCGTTCACACCATTTTGGTCAAGACCCGTTTACACCTTTTAGGTCACGACATGTACGCAACATTTCGATCATGGCTCATTTGCACATTTTCTGTAAAACATAAAGTATATTTGATATATAACAGAAAAAGATATTATGAAAACGTATATTTGTGACTATAAAGAGGTGTGTGTTGTTTGAAAGAAGACTATTTAGTGAAAAAGAACGTTTGTGACTCTAAATGTGATGCGTTCTTTAAAAAGGAAACTCTTCGTGGAAGAGTTGTCAAACTATTTTGATGAGATAAGCAAGAGAAATTTATATCCGTTAGATCATAAAAACAAAAAAATTGATTGTTAAATGTAAAAAGAAATTCCTATAAAAATGATGATATCATCCATAAATAAAAATAGGTTTGCTATTATGTATCGATATAACTTTTTTTTAAGAGTTGTATTTTTTGATGTTTAACAAAAAAAAAATTATATCTTTTGATGTTCTATATAAAAAAAGAATAGTATCTTTTGGTATGTGACGAAACACCTTTTAATTAGTAACTAAAGATATCATACATTTAAACGAAACTAAAGTTTAACTTTTTTTTTTGAAAGAATTTTAAATTTATTCAGATCAAAAAAGGCTATTTTACAAACTAATGCAATCAAAACACTAAACTTTTTTGAATGTTTTTAGCGGCAAAAACAAAAGTGATTAAATCTCCTCATTATCCTCGAGACTCAAACCAAACCGCCATTGCTTGGCTTTAGTGTTGCCTTCCCCCTCCTTGTAATGAGCTGATTCTGTTCCGGATTTGCTTATCCACGAAGCTGATAATAATAATTGAAGGCCTAGGAGCTTGACCATGCCTTCTGCCATTTCTCTCAAGCCAAATAGTGTGGACCGCAACCTGAAACACATATCGCAAGAGGAACCTCTTGATTCTTTCGATTCTAGTAGATGAGACGAGAACCAGCAACTCATTCCATATGCAAGTGTAGCTCTGTCCCAGCAGCTTTCTCGTTAGATTCTTCCATATTTCCTCGGTGTAGGGGCAAGAGAAGAAAAGGTGATTGCGGGTTTCAACAAAAGAGTTGCAGAGGGTACAATTAGCACTTGCGTTGGAGTTCCACTGAAAAAGCCTGTCGCCTGTTGCCAATCGATTATGCATTGCAATCCAACACATTACAGAGTATTTAGGAGTAGCTCCAGGAAACCAGATACCTTTGTACCACGGAGTTATCGTCTGTTGAGCACGCACAAGACTCCAAGTCTGGTTCGTGTGGAACATCGGTTTGAATACATCTCCTTTTCCCCTCCACAATTGAACATCGTTCTCTGATGTAAGCCCATGTGCTCGCAGCCTCATGATCTCCATATCAATAGATATCAAGCTTTCAGTTCTGTGGCGACGACTCCGATAGTGTTGAACAACAAACTCCACTGTGGCGTGAAGATTGATACCAAGCGCAATACAACCTTGGCCATTTGTGAGATCAATTATCCTCCCTAAAGGGGACCACACATCAAACCAAAAAGAAGTAGTGGCTCCACTCCTCACTTCAACTTTTGCAAAAGATCTCGCAAGAGAACGATATTTCAGTGTCTTCCTCCACATCCAAGAGCCAAGGGAGCTAGCTTCATTAACACTCCAGAAAGACCCTTTACGTATCAGGTATCTCTTAACCCATTGAACCTATAGCGTAGATTGGGATAAGATGCGCCAGATGAGTTTTAGACACGAAACCTTGTTCGTCTCACTGAGAGATCGCAGTCCCAAACCTCCCTCCTCTTTTGGATTGTATAAAAAAGCAATTTCCGACTTTTAGATTGAAGTTTTTTTTCCCTGTAAAAAAATATGACATCATGATGACTAAAAACTGGTTTACTATATATATATATATAGATTGGTTTAAAGCAAAGAAGTTTGGTATGCTATCTAATTATAGGCACAAACTGACCATAAAGTAATAATACCAACTAGGGATGTTGTAATGGGTTTTCACATTTAGGGTAGTACCAGCCCATCAAAAATTTTAAAAGCCCTAACCCTAATGTGTCAACTGTAAAATATATTGGGCTCATTTAGGGTTTGGATTAAAAAATAAAGGGTATCAAAAGGGCTGGCCCAAAGAACCCCAAAGCTTCTTCTCCCTTCTCGTCACTTCTTTCTTTGCAGTTTCCAGCTTAGGGTTCTTAACTTCAAATCAAACTCACTCTCCGGAGTCTCTCACCTCGCTTCACCGATTGAAAACTATCAACCTCTCCGGGAACAGATTATCCGGCAAGATCCCGACCTCGCTGCTCCGTCTCTCGCGGCTCCGTCTCAACATCTCAGCTTCGTTCTTCTATCTCGGAGGGTTTCAACATCACAGCTTCTCAGGTTCGATTTGATTCGTTTTTGATCAGACATAAGCTTTGTGTGATGAACTGATGATTGTTTCAAAACCCATTATGTTAAGAGGATGAAGCATTACTGATTTGTTAAGAGATGTTATTTCTTGGAACTCTATGGCTAATGGGTATGTATCGAGGAAATGACTGAATGAGTTTGTAGAGATGCTATGTTCTGGTTCTTGTTTAGTATCATTAGGTAGAAGATCGGTTTAGATAGAGAAGATCGTTTCTTGTTTAGTATCATTAGTTTGATTTAGCTGTCCATGGTATTGGCATGAAAGCTTGTATAGATAGAGAAGATCGGTTTTGTGGTGATCTTTGTTCGAAATGTGGATTTTTTTGTGGTATTCTTTACAAAAAATGTGGTATTCGAAATGTGGTGATCGGTTTTGTGGTATTCAATATTAGTATAACACTTTCATTACAGTCGAAATGTGGATTTTTTTTGTTTAGCTAATCTCTTTGGAACAGCACCAAGTTGTGTTTCTTTTTGCTCTTTGAGACTTGTATTGTTTGAGCAAAACACTAGTTTTGTTTGTTAAGTTTTAGTTTGAATGATGATCAGGCGTTGATAACCTTTCATTACAGTCGAAATGTGTATGCTTTTGTGTAGCTAATCTCTTTGAAACAACACCAAGTTTTGTTCTTTACCCTTTGAGACATGTATTGTTTGAGTAAAACACCAGTTTGGTTGGTTAGGCTTTAGTTTACATGATGGTCAGGCAACCCCAACTTGAAATGTGGATGCTTTTTGTGTAGTTTATCTCTTTGAAACAACACCAAGTTGTGTTCTTTTGCCTTTTGAGACATGTATTCTTTGAACAAAGACCAGTTTGGTTGATGTTCCATGACTTTGTATTCAATATGTATTCGAAATGTGGTGATCTTGACTCTGCTAAAGCTGTGTTTAGGGAGATAAGTGGTTTTGTTTCAGATACTGTTTTTGTAATGATACTGCTAAAAGCTGTGTGGTGATCTTGACTCTACTCTTGTATTGTTTTTGTATTGAGTTTCAGATACTAATACTAATAATATTGTGTCGGGCATATCTCATAGATGGTGACTTAACAAAGTCAGCTGAACTTATTGAAGAAATGAAGAGGTGTGGCTTCTCAGCAGATGCTTCCACCATAAAGATTGTTATGGATATGTTATCGGATGGTAGAATGAAGAAAAGCTTTTTGGATATGCTTTCTTAGTTAGTGCTTTTGATAATGTGTATTTGGGCTTGGTAGTTTAAAATTTTTTGTTTATTTACAACCAAACAGAAATTGATGCTTTCAGTTTCAGATGTCTTCAGCTACTGATTCACTTTGTAATAATTATCTATGAGCAAGTCTTCTTATGTCTTCTGTCAGAACAGTATCTTGAGATCCTTACCAGTTCTCATATTGCTCCTTCACTTCCACATCTTTTTTTCCTTTGTACAAATCAGTGCGTTGAATATATATATGTATATATGAACACATTTAACTGTGCTGTGCTAAATGGCCGAGAGCTAGTTCTATAAGCCTGTCTGATTGCTGTAGTTTCGGTTTTAGCGTTTTGAACAATCCAAGAGAGTGCACTGTCTTACATTGAAAAAAAAAATATAAAGGGTTTTTAGGGTTAAGAAGGGTTAAGCCCTACATTACATATTTTAATGGGTAATAGAAGGGTTAGGGTTCATTTAGGGTTGGGCTTAAGTTAATTAGG
Organism: Moricandia arvensis; assembly: GCA_905132765.1. Lineage (NCBI taxonomy): Eukaryota > Viridiplantae > Streptophyta > Magnoliopsida > Brassicales > Brassicaceae > Moricandia > Moricandia arvensis. The sequence goes on from CAJHQP010001123.1 coordinate 112,654, forward strand.
GTTGGGTTGGGCTGGACTACCCAATACAACATCCCTAATACCAACATCAACTTGACTAATCACAGTAAGATAGACTCAGTTTCTGAGGACCGGACATTATCAGAACTTGTCAATGTCGGAAACTCCACTCGTCCTCGTACAACGGCCACCAACATTTGATTTCATGGACGAGCTTCTGAGTAGTCACTTCACTATCCTCCCCACTCACCACACCTCAACGATCCCACTCCTGAACTTCCTCTCCCATTACGCCTCCTCCATCCGAGCCATCGTCAACACCATGCTCAAGATCGACGCCGACCTCCTCTCTCACCTCCCTTCTCTCCAGCTCCTCGTCTGCACCAGCGTCGGTACCGACCACATCGACCTCTCTGAGTGCAAGCGTCGCGGCATCGCCGTCACCAACGCCGGCGAATCCTTCTCGGAAGACGTGGCGGATTGCGCCGTCGGGTTGCTGATTAGCGTCCTCCGTCGGGTTCCGGCGGCCGATCGTTACGTCCGGTTAGGGAAGTGGGCGAGATCCGGAGACTTCCAGCTAGGGATCCAGGTTTTTTCGAGAAATCACAACCCTTTCGATCGTTTTAGGAGGAAAGATGATAACTTTCTTATCAGGACCGATGATACTCTGTTTATGTTGTTATGATGATGATACTCTGTTTTTGCTGTTATGATGATACTCTGTTTTTGTTGTTTTGATGATGATACTCTGTTTTGCTAACTTACTCTGTTTCCTCTGTTTTTTTTTTTGTTGCAGCTAAGGGGGAAGCGAGTTGGGATACTTGGACTAGGGAGCATCGGGTCTCTTATCGCTAAAAGACTCACACCTTTGGGTTGCATCATCTCTTACAACTCGACAAGTCAGAAACAGAGCATCCCATACCTTTACTACCCTGACGTTCTCTCCTTGGCAGCAAACAACGATGTCATCGTCCTCTGCTGCGCCCTGAATGATCAAACGCGCCACATTGTGAACAGGGAAGTGATGGAGTCGCTTGGGAAGAAAGGGGTTATAATCAATGTGGGACGAGGAGGGCTGGTCGATGAGAAGGAGATGGTTAAGTGTCTTGTTGAAGGTGTGATTGGTGGTGTTGGTTTAGATGTGTTTGAGAAAGAACCGGGTGTTCCTGTGGAGTTGTTTGGGTTGGACAATGTTGTCTTGTCTCCACATGCTGCTGTGGCCACGCAAGGGTCTTTGGACAATGTTGCCCAGCTTGCTTTAGCTAACTTGAAGGCGTTTTTCTCTAACCAGCCTTTGATTTCCCCGGTTCGGTTAGATTGAAAGATCGTCCGGTTTGATCAAAGGGGCTAATAATCAATCTATCTTTTAATAATTCAACGTTGTGATTATCTGAATGAGCCCATAACTGATGATGTGATCACCACTAACTTTTGAGGTTTAAGAGAGATAAACCTCCCTCGTTTTTCCAGTGATTCAGCTTTTACAAGTTCTAAAATGCTTAGCTTATAGAACATCAATTAGTGGATTATACATCTCATTTTCAGTGTTTCTTATTTGTTTAGTTGTAAATATTATATAGACATTCAAGTGCAATATATATATATAAGTCCATCCTCACTTCCTTGTACCTTTCAGCATCTTGTTATCTACTGAGCTGCAAATCTCCTTTCCTCCCAGTTCCTTCACTACTCTCCTTGCCGTCTCCACCATTTTATTCTGCGCTTTCTTCATTTCACCGCAGACTTCTAGAAGACTTGCTGCAAACTCTGAGGTCTTGGTTTCGTAAAGCTTCACCTGTTTCTCTACTTCAAGCAGTGGTTTCCTCAGATTATGCGCTGTATCACGAAGAGACTCTAGTATCTTGTAGGAACCGGTAAAAGCGGACAACACATCAACATGTTTCATAGAAACACTCTCGAAATGGAGCTTCTCCGAGTTATATTGCTCAATGAGGTCCATCAAAGAGGAGCAGCCTGAAACCGAGGCTTCGGTTTCGATAGATGTAGTAGACTGACAGGTTGGTTTATTCGAAACAGGTTTGATGATGTTCTTAGAAAGACTCTTTGCTTCAGCTACCTCCAGTGTATAACTCTCTTTACCACGAAAACCAGTATCATCACTATTTGTAGTGTAATAATCACACAAACCCTTTACTTGAGTTTCAATATGTTTGGGTGCAAGTGAAGGGAGCACTTCCTCTCCTGTCTCAACACTAACCACATCTTTAGATTCTGTAATCAAATCAAAAGAATCAGTGTTTCGGTATAGGTCACAGAGTGTTAGTGGGGAACCATCTAAAAGCATCTCCAGTGTATATCTCTATATTTTTCTCTAAAAAAAAAATTCCTTTGAATAAAAATCTGTGGTTTTGATCCAATGTATGCGTCTTTAATCAAGTTTTTCTATTTTAGAAAAAAATATAGAAGAATGCTACTTTTGTCTCTATATCTAAGAATGAAAATAGCACTATATTTTTCACTAAAAATAGAGAAACTCTGTTATACAAACATACATTGGAGCAAATCCAACTAAAACAGAGAAAGATCCACCTCTATAATAGAGTTTTTCTATTTTAGTTGGAGAGACTCTTTGCAAATATCAACCAAAAAGAGTAAAACTAGCAAAATGTTAAGCAAAGAAACTCTCTTTAATAAAAAACAAAACAGAGATAATAATAATACCTTGGTTTACACTAGCAACCGAACTCAAATCAATAATAGGTAATGAATTATCATCATCCGAAAATCCAGTCAATGTAGAACAAGGAGAACCACATATAAGTCCTACTTGTTCAGACCGAATCTGAGCATCACTCTCCCATTGAAAGAATCCACAAGCTCCAAAACCCTGCCAAGATCAATGCTTAAAAGGAGGCAGACCCTTTCAATTAAAATTCGGAACAAGAAAGATTCATTTTCACTTTCACCTTCTTAATGCAACAAACAAAGTAAGAACGGTTAGCGTCTGGTCCATGTGTGACAGTAACTCTTCTAGAAGGACCAGAGCCACAAGGGCAAGTAGGGTTGACCGAGACAGTTGGCTGCGAGTTGAGACTCACTTGGTCGCACCATTTGAAAAACTTGCAGCTTGGGACCTAAATGTCGGCAGAGAGATCAGTAGAGAGATAGAGAGATGAGTTCAGAGAGAGAGACTTAACTGCTGAGCATTTGTAGAATCTCCGGTTAGGGTTTTTTACGGTTTTAGAGGTCAAAACGGCGCAAGCGCGGTCGCAGGGGCAGTGAATGGTCGGAGGAGAAGCTTCAGCGACGGTGGTGGATTTGAGAGGACAACGATTCTCCCAGTGACCTGGCTTGTGGCAATGGAAGCAATCGCCAGTTGGCATGGCTACTGAAGGGCAAGTGATCGGAAGGGAGGAAATCGCAGTTGTCGTTTCAGACAAGCTGATAGTGTCTCTCTATCTCTATCTGGGAGATAATGGTTTTACTTTCTGTCAAGTTCGCAACTTTAATAATGTGGAAAATGTGTGTCTTTTTTTTCTTTGGTCAAGGTGGAAAATATGTGTCTATTTTCCAAATGTACAAGTGATAATTCTTTCTTGTTACTTTCCAAAAAAAGTTAATGCTCCTTCCATTTATAAAAAAAAAATAAAGATACATTTTAAGCATTTAGTGCAATTTTTATTAATTAATAAAGGTAAATTATAATTTTCAACAAAATAAATTGGGCTTTTAAAATGTTATTGGTTTAGAAATATGAAAAATTGAAAACTAGTATAGAAATAATGTAAGGCAATTAATACATGGATACTAAATGTGTCGTTTGCAAATTTTTGGAAAATACTCCCTCTTTTTTATTAAAATAAATATTCTAGAAAAAAATGTTTCATAAAATTTTTTTTTTTTGTTTTCTATGAAAATATACAAACTTCAAAAAGATTAATTGATTTTATTGAATTCATATTGGTTAAAATTTATTAAAAGTTAAAAACTACAAAAAATATATATTTTAATTAAAGTGATTCGATGTGTTTTTTTTTAATATATATGAGAACACTAAAACTTTTATCTTTGTGAAACAGATGGAGTAAATAGTTATATTTTTCTGTTATGATCCATATAAGTTTTTGAGTTAAAAAATCAAACCTTTTTAAAAAAAAAAATAGTTAAAAAAATTATCAAGTTGGATGAAACCAATATATCCTTCTAAGATTTCTTTTTGGGATCATCTTTATAATGTTTACTTGAAAAAATTCCAGATTTAAGAACATGTTTTCAGTTTTGCATTGCATAGACATAAAAAAATATTACAAAACAAATATATGTTCAACAGAGGAGAATGGGTGGCGTGCTTTAGCGACACCTTCAAGACATCCATGAGTGATCTAGACCAAATCAAAATTGTATTTACTTTACTCCTTTTACCCATTTTTTGTATTTGCCATCAGGTGAAGTAAGGAGTCCTGATCCTCCCATCTAATGCAGCTAGGAAAATACTGTTCCACTTAATCCCTATTATATGGCCACATATCTTTCCGCCTCCCCTTTGCTTGCGTCTGTTCTTCCTGAAGTGAGCAAATTACATGTAGAGATAAATGAAAAGGTTGTTTTATTCAAAACCCCAATTATGAAATCCTTTCTATCCCATTTCACATTTCAGAATACACTGTTCTTACAGAGAGAAATGCACTTTCACATCTTCTTAACCCGAAATGGCTAGAGAGAGGAAAGGTTTTTTTTTGTAGGGTACTCCTGGGAACAGGTCTAGTAGAGAAGGAATGGGGCTTGTAGCTCAGAGGATTAGAGCACGTGGCTACGAACCACGGTGTCGGAGGTTCGAATCCCTCCTCGCCCACAACTGGCCCAAAAGGGAAGGACCATTCCCTCCGGGGGTTATGTGCTTGATTGCGATTACATTTTTCTCGAAGTTGATGAGCTGCCAACCTCGTCCTGAAGCTCCTTGTAACGTTGTAAAGTTTGCACCCAGACTCCTACGGGAGGCAGCAGTGGGAAATTTTCTGTTCTATGAGGACTCCAATCCAAAGGGAACTCAACTGATACGTGGCAAGCCCTTGAAAACAATAACTCGCCTGTATCATTTCTCATCTTGATTATCCTTGTGATCTCTTCGTTCAATTCATCAAACCACTCTTTCTTGTCTACCTAAAAAAGGCAAGGTGCACCTTAAATTGAAATCGACGGATTGCGTTTTGCCCGAGAGATTGATTTAGAATGACATTCTGAGAGTTAACCGGTCTCATTGTATAATGCATCTCGGAGAGAGTCTGGGAAGTACAAACAAGTAAGTACTAGCTAGCCGCATTCCCAGCTACTTAGTACCCTTCTGATCGGCAATAACAACATCATCACCAAGTACCGCGTCAATAGTTCATCATGAGCTGTCCAAAACCGTATTTCTTCCCGTGAAAGTATAGTTATGTATACTTTCTTTGGTTCCGTTGCTGCTGCGGACTTTACGCAATCGATCGGTTATAATTCAAATGGAAGAAGATTTTTTTTAATTGAAAAAACATAGTATTTCTTATGTACAACATATGATTATCTAAAACAAAGATCCACAATCATTTAGCAGTGATCTTACAAACATAAAATTACAGGGATGCTAGTAATATTATATGTTTTGCAGTACTTATATGTAACGTAAAGAATCATTTCCCATACTTAAATAATTGTTTGTCCTCAAAAATAACTAAAATAAAGTAAGATCACTGATATATATTATTGTGGATCTCTCCTGGGAAAATTGCCAAAAATGACTCAAAACTTGATTTGAAATGCAAAAGTAAACCCAAACTTGAATCAAATGCAAAAGTAACCTAAAAGGCTATTGAAATTACAACCAGCCCCTTGTGAACAAACAAGAAAAACAAATTTTGTTTTACGTTTCTAACCCTCGCAAGTCTTCTGTCCAGACGACTTTCAAGTAAGTCTTCTGGAAGACTTACTTGAAAGTTGTCTAGTATAGTTCTTCTTAAAAATATATTAATTTAAAAAAAATATTTTGATAAGTGAAAAATTGAAATCATGTAATTAACATATGTTTTAAGATATATAAATTAATATAAACAAAAGTTAAATTTTTCAGCATATATGAGTGAAAATAGTGAGTTTAAATATTCCCGCTTAAATATTTTAGTTTCCCGCTAAAAATATTTTGGTTTCCCTCTAAGTATATTAAATCTTCTGGACGACTTACTTGTAAGTCGTCTATCTTCTGGACGACTTACATGTAAGTCATCCTAATATTCCCGCTTAAATATATCCTAATATTCCCGCTTAAATATTTTAGTTTCCCGCTAAAAATATTTTGGTTTCCCTCTAAGTATATTAAGTCTTCTGGACGACTTACTTGTAAGTCGTCTATCTTCTGGACGACTTACATGTAAGTCGTCTATCTTCTGGACGACTTACAAGTAAGTCTTCTATCTGGACGACTTACTGGTAAGTTGTCTGGACGACTTACAAGTAAGTCGTCTATACTCTGGACGACTTACTTGTAAGTCGTCCAGATAGAAAACTTACCAATAAGTTGTCCAGATAGAAGACTTACCAGTAAGTCGTCCAGATAGAAGACTTACCAGTAAGTCGTCCAGATAGAAGACGTATCAGTAAGTTGTCTGAGTCTTCTAGACAACTTATTTGTAAGTCGTCTTGACCAGAAGACTTACAAGTAAGTCTTCTACAGCCAGACAACTTACATGTAAGTCTTCTACGCGAACAGATCTGGAAAAATTTCAATTTAATACCATAAACTAGTGAGATGACTTCCTTAGCACACACAGTTTTCTACAACCACCCAGAACCTGAAACGAAGGTAACCCACCAAGAATAGTATGCTTGAATAGCTCTATTAACCATAAAATTTTTGCAATCAAAAGCTTGAGTTTTTTGGATGAATTTGGAGACAAAATGAAAGAGATGTTGTTTTTAGTTCATAACAACTGAGAAAGAGAGTGTGTAAATCGATTTTAGATGCATTAAGAGCTTCAAATTGGTTGTTCATGGTGGTTGGGATATTGATGGCAATGGCAATTTTGTAAATACTTGAAGATGACAAGGTTGACAGAGTAAAAAAAGCTATTTTCGAAAAAAAAAATTAATGGCATTTTTGTAAATAATGTGAACATGTGGGATGAATATGACAAAAGAAAAATAAAAGAGAAGGAGAGGTTAGTTTAGACAATTGTATGTTGGACATTAGCAATAGATACATATGTACTTATCTTATAATGTTTTATATGTCCTCGCACTATCCTTAATAATTATTTTTAATAGGTTTTGTCCAACTTGATTAATTGTTTTAACTCTAACTTTAAAAAAATTGATCGATATTTTGACTTGAAAATTATATGAATCATAACAGAAAATGTAATTTTTATTCTCTAACTATTTGCAGTTGACACATTTAATATCCAATTATTATTTACAAAAAATTATTTCCAAATTAATTGTTGACCGTGAAAAATTGGGATAAAAATAGTCAAATGTGATAAATTAGAGGGAGACTACTCTTGTTTTTATGCTTTAATGGTTGACTATTTCAAATCCAATTTTGTGTAGTTGATAACTAGTTTGGGAATTATTTTACGAAACAATACTTAGATGTTAAATGTGTCTATTGCAAATAGTTGGGGAACAGAATACTCATTTTCCCTTTGTAAATGGTTAAAAAAATATTATGTGAGGCAAGACAATCCAACAACTTTACCATCTGGAGATAAGAGATTCAGTTACGAAAATAAATTTTTGGAGGGTATAATAAAGAGAAAATGTTAAGTTTTCTGAACCTAGATTACAAATTGAGATGTATCAAATAAGGAGATAAGAGATCTAGTTTATCCAAAAATAAAAATAAATTCAGCCAATATATATAGTATAATTTTCTTATATATATTACTATTTTCCCTTTCTATATTTACTTCAGAATTTATGTTATATATATATAATATTGTTGCTTTTAATCCTCAAATAATATGTTAATATATATTGTTTTAGTACATAATATCTACATAGGATTTCAAATTTATATTCTTGATATTTGCTTAATTTATTAACTAACTTCTAAAATTTAGTTTTACATTACATGAAACAAAGTCTTTAGAAATTGGTTAGATATATCATATATGTTTATACTCATGCGACTTTTCCCGCTCAATTTTCACTTACTATTTCATCTTTGAGACTTAAAAATACTAATGACATCCTAAAGCGTTTAAAAATATGAATTTGTGTCAGTGATTTTGACTTGTGTGAGAACAGAAGATATATCAGACCAATACAGGAACAAATCACTCAATTTTTAAGATGAAACATAAACAGCTTAAGTTTGATATTTTTCTATATATGTCCCTATAAACCAATTACTATATATATATTTCTATCTTTTGGCTAGTTTTTTCTTGAAGGACGTTGGTGTGAAGTGAACCAAGAATTTTATCAATCATCAAAGCGCGTTAGAGTACATTATTCGCCTAATATATAACCTCCAATAATAATATTTAAGATTTCTATAAAACTATAATCATACAAACGTAACAATGGTATAAAGATAGAGAGAGGGATTGACTTTCACACCAACGTGCGTCCATGCAAATCAGTCATGTTACCAACACGCATGAACTAACACACACACACATATATATAGCTTCACGTATTAGAGATTGAAGATGCGTTCAAACATTTGTAGGTCGAAAAACGTAAAGGAGAGAGACTTAAAGATGGGTGCAAAAACACAGAACTCTAGAGGGAAAATCTTCATGGTCTATCTAATACTAATCTCATTATCACTTGTAGGTTTGATATTTTCATTTAAACCTTTTTTTCCTTCGAACCAAATCATCATCACTTCTCCATCGTCCGACATACGGATTGGTCTTCCTGCCCCGGTGGCCAGCAAAACCCCAAGATGGCTACGACTTGTCCGTGACTATCTACCGGACAAGAGAATCCGCATAGGCTTCCTCAACATCGAACATCAAGACCGTGAGAGCTATGAGGCATATGGTCCGACCATTCTTGAGAACGTCCACGTGTCGCTTGATCCTCTCCCGGAGAATCTTACTTGGAACAGTCTCTTCCCTGAGTGGATCGACGAGGGACATTCTCAATGCCCGGAGATCCCTCTCCCACGTTCAAGTGCTGACGTGGACGTCATCGTTGCTAAGGCTCCGTGCGATGGTTGGTCGGAGAGTAAAGGGCTAAGGGATGTTTTCAGGCTTCAGGTTAGTTTGGCTGCGGCGAACCTAGCCGTCAAGAGTGGGTTGAGGAAGGCTGACTCGACGGTGTACGTTGTGTTCGTCGGGTCGTGTGGGCCCATGCATGAGATCTTCAAGTGCGATGAGCGCGTGAGGCGCGTGGATGATTATTGGGTGTATAAGCCTAATCTCCTGAGGTTGAAGCAGAAGCTTCTCATGCCTGTTGGTTCATGTCACGTTGCTTCTCCTTTTGCTCAGCTTGGTAATTTTTGATTCTTTCCCTCTTTATTTTTTGTGTAGATATAAATTTTAACTTTATATATATTAAGGATTTTTTTACATTTATATTCCATCAATTAAAAAATATACATAACAAACTTTTAAGTGACATCTACATTTATTTTATATATAAATTTAATTATCATGTAACCATCACATGTAAGAGGCATATAGTGATTAAAAACATCTTCAATCCACTTTTATATTTTCTTCTATAATAATTATTTTTGCTATAATTCTATAATAATATTTAGAGATAAAACTATTCAAATCCATTTCTATTTCTTCCTTAAATTAAATAGAGAATGCTATTTTTTCTTCTATTTATAATGGGAGAAATAACATTTCTCTATATTTTTTCCCTATATTTGAAGAATGTTATAGAAAATACATTAAAATATATATTATCTCTATTATAGAGTTGTTTTATTTTAGAAGAAGAAATAACAAACTACATTGGATATTGACTAAGTATTTCTGAAATCTATAAAAAAATGTTAAAATGTAGAGACAACCTCATTATGATGTGCATTTTTGTTTTCGTTAACCGGTGCTTGTTTTAATGGAAGAAGATAAGTACAAATATGAGGTTAATAGTTGGTGTGAGTCGGTCGTGCGGCAGAGTATGCATTTCCTCAATTTAATTATTTTAATCAAGCGCAAACATGCTTACCACAAACTTATTATGCACCAAACTTTCCTATTTCCATTCTTCCTTGGCATTGTTTTCTTTAATCATAAGATTCTTTGTTCGTTACCTCCTTACTCATGAGTTTTTGAACTATTCTCTTTACAGGCCAAGAAGCATGGAGACCAAAAGATGATAAAGATAAGCTTACTTCCTTTGGCATCCATAAGCATCGAGTGGCTTACGTGACAGTACTACACTCGTCCGAGGCCTATGTTTGTGGGGCAATAGCCTTAGCACAAAGCATAAGACAATCAGGTTCGAACAAGGACATGATTCTCCTACACGACCGGTCAATAACTAACAGGTCACTTATCGGTCTGAGCTCCGCGGGTTGGAATCTTCGGCTGATCGATAGAATCCGCAGCCCTTTCGCGGAGAAGGACTCTTACAATGAATGGAACTACAGCAAATTGCGTGTGTGGCAAGTAACTGACTATGATAAACTTTTGTTCATAGATGCAGATTTCATCATCTTAAAGAAGCTTGATCATCTCTTCTACTATCCCCAACTCTCAGCTTCAGGCAACGACAAAATGTTGTTCAACTCCGGAATCATGGTAATCCAAATATTTTAATGCTTATATATGTTTATAAATAATTTGGTGAAATGTTCTAGGAAATAAAAGTCGATATATTAATCTATTTTTCATTTTCCGTGATTGGTTTAAACACTTTCTAAGAAAATGATTTATTCAGGCAACACACCTTGTGAACATATTTTTTTGAAAATTTGGGCTGATTCTAGATAATCCTACACTTTTGTCTAATTAAAATACAAAAATCTATTGGGAATTACTCCTCTAAAACACCTCTAGAGAGATAAAATACTTCATTATAGAGTTATAGCTTATAAACAATGTAACATATGTTTTGATTTCGAAGTTTACATTTACTCCTTATTAGTATGATAATAGAAATTGCAGAAGATTTTAACTGAAAAAAACTCATAGATTAGTTATAAATCGGTTTCTAATTATTTTCTTATATTATTAGAAATAAAAAAATGTAGATTTGTCATGAATTCATAGTCAATAGCTAATGGTTCTATTTTCTTAGTCTATTTTCATTTTCCTTAATTGGTGAAAAAACTTTCTAAATAATGATTTATTCAGGCAACACAACTTGTGAACATATTTATTGAAAATTTGGGCTGGTTCTAGATACTCCTACATTTTTGTTCTATTCTCTTCAAATTCCCTTTTTCACAGCAGAAAAACTTGTTTTCTTAATAGTAACTTGTTTTTTCTGTTGCTGATATTTTTGTTTTGTTTTGCATCAGATTCTCGAGCCATCAGCATGTTTGTTTAAAGAGCTAATGGAGAAATCCTCCAAGATGGAGTCATACAATGGAGGAGACCAGGGATTCCTCAATGAGATCTTTGTATGGTGGCACAGGTTATCGAACCGGGTGAATACATTGAAGTTCTTTGACGAAAATACAAAAGGAAAACGTGATCTTCCAGATGATCTAGAGGGTGTGCACTACTTGGGACTGAAGCCATGGGTATGTTATAGAGACTATGATTGCAATTGGGACATGGAACTAAGGCGCGTGTTTGCCAGCGATTCGGTGCATGAAAAGTGGTGGAAAGTCTATGACAAGATGCCAGAGCAGTTGAAAGGTTATTGTGGTTTGAATAAGAAAATGAAGGAAAGGATTGAGAAGTGGAGGAAAATCGCTGAGAATAATAGTTTGCCTGATAGGCATTGGGAGATAGTAGTGAAAGATCCTAGGAAGTATAAACTTGTTCAGTGAGATTGTTTTGTCTTTTGATTTTATTGAAAGTGTTAAGGAAACTTGGGAAGCAAGAATGAAGAACCTTCTGATTTGAGAAAGGGTTTTTGCTTCTGTTTTTTTTTTGTCACATAGGGTTTAAGTTCTGTAATTTTCAAAGTAATGGAGAAATTTGGTACAACAATGTGTGGAATCTTACTTTAAACTGCATATTGTTTTTTCTTATATAATCATCAATCGTGTTGGATTCGTGAATTATAAAACATTTACCCATTTATTTTGCTTCTTTTGATTTGGTAATATATCATGTAATGTATTCTTAAAATATTGTTGGAGAGGGATCTCAGTCTTTCCAAAAACACTTATCATACAAGGCATTTGGCCCGTTATATTTACCGAATTTATGATCATTTTAGAAAAAATAGATGGTAGTCCGCGATTTTACGGATATAAACAATGAATATTATACATGATGTCTATAAATTTTTAATTTTGAATAATAATTATAAATATTAAAAAAAACTTTGAACTTTAAATAATTTGAAATAAAAATTATTGTTATTATATAATTTTAGAAGAGTTTTAAAATATAGTGTAATTCCATAAACTTTAATCTAAGTCTCCAAAAATCTTTTTATGATATAATTAATACTAATGAACAAAAAAATATTTTATAACCTTTTTGATATTTGCATTATTATGTCTATCACTTCATTTTACTTAGGTGCAAATAGTTGCAAGTTTTTACAGAATTTTGTGAATCACAAATTTCTCTCTCACACACACACAAAATTTTAATTTAATGTTTAATCGATGCGAATTCAAGGTTGGTTAACCAAAACAATATGTTTTGAAATCTTTTCCAATCATCACACTTTTCCTTAAAAAATTAATTCATGTGACCAAAATTTTCATTATAAGTAATTATGATTATGTTATTTAATGAGTAATTTGTGATTAAAATAATGACAATTAATAATTTTAAATAACTAAAACTTAATAACAATTTGTGTGTCATTTATTATTTTGTTTAGTTTTATACTATTAAATATTTAAATAACCATATTAGTTATATAACAAAATTTTTGATTTTTCGTATATGTTGTATTTTGAATTAGTAAAAAAATACATAAATATTTAATTTTAAAATTTGTATTGGAAAAATACTAAAAGATCAATATTTTAATTTTAAAATTTATATTTATTTTTTTAAAAATTATTATAAATTATTAAGACTATTAAAAATATCACAATAAAAATTCTGTTATCTAACATTTTAAAACTTTTGTTATAAAAAATTACAAATAATTATAAAATCATGTGAGTATGAACACTCATTTAATAGGTAACAATATTAAAATATACTATATATTTATGTTAATATCTTTTAAATTTAATTATATTCCATATAAAATAGATGAAAGTTATTGTTTGATATATACCACAAAATGATTGTAAATATAAAAAATGATTGCTTTTATTTATATGATCACATCAATCTTAATTGTGCATGTAATAATTAACCGCTTATCAACTATTTAATATATATTTTATATTATGTAAGAAAAATAATAGTAAAAAAAAAATAATAGTACAAAATATAATGTGTGTATACAACGTTCATTCCATAAAAAAAAAAAAGAGTATCTAAGTTTAAAGTACCAACTTTTATCAATTTGAAAGTTAAAAAATATGATTATCTCTATGTATAAACTGAATCGAACCTAAGTATCATTAAACCAAAACGAACCGAAATGAAAGTCTTCTCAGAAGCCGAGAGATTTGGATGGGTTTAACAAGAGACAGAGGGCATAAACCCTCCCAGGGAGAATACTTTCTCTGAAATGGCTCCTTCAATCTCTCTCCTCCTCATCAAACGCCTCTCTCTCCTCCACATAAACCCTAAAAGCCGCCGCCTTTTCCACCCCTTCCTCGTAAAATCATCACTCTCCACTTCCTCACAGAGCAACCCTAACCCTTCCCCTGACCAAACCCACAAACCTTCCTCTTCTTTATCCTCTCGCCTCAGCTTCGTCTTCGATCAGATCGACGCAATCGAGAAACGTCACTCCGAGCAAGACGAAACCCTCGAGCGTATCCGCGCTTGGCGCCAATCCAAACAACCACCTTCTCCTCCTGCTCCTCCTCATCGACTAGATCCGGATCCTGGAGAATCCGAACCCGAATCGAATGAAAGACCGGACGACGACTCTCCTGTTTCGGAGTTGAGTAAGGAGGAGAATGGCGTGGTGGAGCTTGTGCATCCGTGGCCTGAGTGGATGGAGCTGATGGAGGTGTTGGTGAAGCAGAATTACTTTGATCATAGGAGGCAACGTGACGATGATGACGAAATGATGGTGCAGAGTTTGGGAATCGATGCATCATCTTCATCATTATCATCGTCATCAAATGTTGGAGCTGCTTTGTTACAGGACTTTAGAGCTGTTCAAAACGCTTGTGTCAATTTCGGAAAAGACCGTTTCGATATTCTAAGGTTTGTTCAAAGCTTCAAGCTTTATGCTTTTACAGTGTTGTGTTTGATCAAACGACCGTTTAGTTGTTGTCAGATTCAATTTGGAACATTTGGTCTTTGAGATGTGTTTATATGAGTTGTTGTTGTTTTCTTTTTACCTCAGGTCATTGTCGAGGAACGACATTCAGATACTTGTTGGCCATGGGTGTCCAGTGACTGATAGAAAAGTTGTTTTCTCAGGGAAACTATTGAGGAAGCGTGTCCATCTTGATGAAGGAGATGTAAGCTTTACCTGATAAGTTGTGTATACAGTACTTTGCTTTTCTGTGAACTTGTGTGGTTCAGTCGCTATCAGTGCCGTTGCAATCTCTCTGATTTTAGTTTACTATGCATCTCTTACTTTGTGATTTTGATAAGACTTTTGAATGTGAGGTGTATTTTGATATATATATGGAAGAATAGGTTAGGAGTCTTTAGCTCATTGGTTGTGTGTTTTAAGGTTTCATTAAGTCTCCTTTGTTAGTCTTACTGTTTTCTTCCACTTGAGATCTGTAGTAAAATTTCCTTATTGGTCTTCAAATGATAACATCCATTCATGTATCAGGTATGCAGTTCCTGCAGTTTGAGAAACTCATGCGAGAAGGCGTTTCTGTTAACAAACAAAGAGGACGAAGCTCGAACCCTTGACGTCATGAAGATTTTGTTCACCTATGGTTTTGACCCATTGAGTGATACAGTAGCTAACAAAAGCCTCCTGAAGAAAAAATCTGTTAAGACTGTGGTGCGGAAGCTGCTGCATGAGATTGTCAAGTTAAGCAGTGTGCCAATAGATCCTAACCTTACTCCACCACTTATCAAGAAAGCACCACCTAAAGTCAAGCAGCCACCTCCACCTCCTAAAAGACGTGTTGGCCGTGATGATGTTGAGATGAAGAAAGGTGATTGGCTCTGCCCAAAGTAAGTCTCACTTTGCTCTTTTGATGATCTTATCTTTCCTTTTTAAGCATATTTCACGGTCTTGCCTTAACGAACCATTAAATCTAGATGCATGGCCTCAGCTTTGTATGGAAACGTCTCATTTTTTGGCTTTAAACTTTGCACAGAACATAGATTTCAGCACAAGCTAGGCGCATCTGTGAAAAAAACACTTTTGTATGTTCTACTTTTGATTTTTGTCCTGAGATGGTAATTTTTGTTCGTAGGTGTGATTTCATGAACTTCGCAAAGAACACCATTTGCTTACAGTGTGACGCAAAGAGACCAAAGAGACAGCTCCTTCCAGGAGAATGGGAATGCCCTGAGTAAGTTTCTAGGCTTTTTAGGGGCATGTTGAGTCTGAGAAAAAAACATACTGTGTTCAAATGTAATGGAACTGATGATATTGGTTGTTGTTATGGCAGATGCAACTTCTTAAACTATAGGAGAAACATGGCATGTTTTCATTGTGATTGCAAGCGTCCACCAGATGCTTTCTTAGAGAACAAAACACAAGAAACACATCATCGGTTCACTGAAGCACAATCAGACAAGGTTGTGAAGCGGGATGATGTTTCCAATGCCTGGAACTTTGATTTTGATGACGATGAATCAGACGGTGCAGAAGTTGCTGCGTTTGAATATGCGGATTCTAGTAGAAAGAATCAAAACCTTCCAATGGATGGTCTGAGAGATCCTGAAGAAGAATTTGGTAATCTTCCTCCGGGAGCCCGAGAGAGTTCTGATCTTGGAAGGAGCAGAGGACCTGGTGTTGGGTTTGATGATTTTGACGATGAAGATGACATTGATAGCTATGAGATAGACGAAACTGGAAACAGAGAGGTCCCAGTAGTAGCAGGAGCCCGACCTTCATATGCTTCTGAAGAGTTCTCGGAGGATGAACAGTTTCCAGAGTCAAAGGCTGGTCACAATGCACACAGAGGAGGAAGCTCACCGTTTCACAATAGTAGAAACAAGAATGGAAACAGTAGGGGTAGAGGAGGTTTCTCTAGGGATAATGAACTCGGTTTCAGTTCTGATGATGAAGATTCCGTCACCCCCAGGTGGAAATCAAGCCACGTTGCTTCAACAAACAGAGGTCCACCTTCGAGAAACTTGACTTTTGGGTCGGACGATGAATTTGGGCTGGACTCAGATATGGAGGACGATAGTCCCAGGTCTAGTTTAAGGGGTGGTGGCCAAAGAAGTAACGGGGCAAGAGGAGGAGGGTTTAAGGGAAAAAGAAGATCCTATTCAGCTTCAGAATCTGATGATGACATGGATGATAAAGAGTACAGAGGATCAAGTTTCTCTGGTAATAGATCGAGAGGGAACAGAGGAAGAATGAGAGGTGGACGTGGTGGTTTCAATGATTATAATGCCTCAGACTACAAGGGCTCAAGTGGCTTCTCGGATAATAGATCAAGAGGGAGGGGAGGAAGAACAGGAAGCAGAAGAGGTGGTTTTGATAGTGACGGAGAAGATTACAGAGGTTCAAGTAGATCAAGAGGGAACAGAGAAGATAGAGGCGGGTTTGGGGGAAGAATGGGAAGCAGAAGTGGCGGTTTTGAAGATGGGTTTGATAGAAAGAGCAGTAGAGGAGGACGCGGCACAGGGAGTTTCAGGGGATCTAACAGAGGAGGAAGAGGAGGAAACCGCCATGGGAATAGTGATGGTAAAGACACAGACTCTGCTGATTTCAGAAACAGTCGAAGAGTTATCGAAAGATAAAAGAGATGTAATAAACTGATTTTCATGTGGTAGAAGTTTTGTATTCACTTTATAACATTCATAAATTTTGAAACATTGAAAATTTGAAGAAATGAATACATAAAGAGAGACAAGAATGGCAATGGGGAAACACAATCACACCAAGAGATAAAATAAGTTTAAGTTAGATGATTAAATCATCAATAGAGTTTGCTTAAATATTTGTCAAGCAAGTTGTCAACAATAACTTGATAAGCTCTCTCTGTTGGGTGGTAGCTATCCCAAAATATATAGGCCGAAGAGTTAGAACATGTGAATGGATTCATTGAGTTGCACATGTAGGATATCGCGAGAGAGCCCCTACCACAACATCCTCTATCAGCCACCTCAAAACCCTGAAACATGATGAGATAAATTCACTTACACTTCAGTAGTTTGGTTCAAATTTTATGATACAAATGAAAAAAATACTATAAGATGATCTTACCGTATTTTGAAGGATGTTGGATCATGTCGAAAAGAGTATCATAAACATTAATGTAGAGGATAACACCATCCAACTCTTTACTAAAGATGTTAGTGCTGGTGCAAG